>JAQFZW010000784.1:0-42481 GCA_034687055.1 Heteromurus nitidus | reverse complement strand
ATTTTTATTTTCTGAGAAAATGTGACCCGCTTGATGTGCTTTATCGTGCACTACTGTATATTATTTATAAATTATCAAGCAGATGTTAAGTTGACATTAAGGAATACGACACCTCCAATAAATATGGAGTAGATGACTGATAAGGTTGATAAACGAAAACGAAGACGACATGGAAAGCTATATAAGTATGTAGACGTTAGACATAAAGCATTATTTCGCCTTTGTGACTCGATGCAAGTTGCCAACTACCAAAAAAACGCTCCGACTCCGATGAGAATGCTAATACAGAATTTATGTCAAGTGTACACAGTCGCTATGACACTAAATTCAACGAAAACTCCATGCCAATGGATAGGAGAGAAGACAAAACGGTCCATCTCCGTCGTCGTTCATCCATCCATCCACATGCAATAACTGGGTCGAGCTGAATTTTGTGTGCGTTTATTCCTAACCGTCACCGTCAGCAATGAGGAATTCATGAGCATCCGTCCAGGTTTACTTCTGAAGCGTGACATTAAATGTCATTTTCTGTTATTCTCTTTGCACACCCTACACCCTGTCCTGCATAGAAAATCATTATTTATTAAGCCCTGTCTTGAATGAAAGAGAATGGACAAAAACGAGTTAGCCTCGAAAAAAGGGAAACCATCAACCCCGCAAAGCTACCAATATAATAACTATAACTATATATGGCATATACAGATTTGCCTTTAGGTGTTCATGTTTCATTAGTTGAAAGTTTCATTTTAGTGATATCTTTTCAATATTAGGTATTGACTTTTACTCGGTACACAAAGGTATAGACAGATTTACAGGAAAACAACCTTGCTTTACCCTTTACCCTACAGAATTTTTAATTAATGTAAACGTTACATTACTGCCCGTGTTTTGACTTTACAGCGGAAATGGCTACCTTCTTGTAAGAGTTTTCATGGAACTGATGTTTTCTTCCTTAAGGAATATATATACTTGGAGGAAACGGGAAATGCTTGTATTTGTCATTTCGCATAACAGAAAAATTAAAACTACCTAAAGCTAACATAAAAAAATGCTTGAATCGTGTTTGCTTCTCTCAAAAAATTTCTTCGGCAAGAACATGACATTGGGGCGTACTTGAGAACGACGAAGTTCAGGAGAAAAAAAATCGAATAAGACACCTTGCAGTTTTTTTCTTATATTCTCACGTACCAATTTGAGTTGATAATGAAGGTTGTCGAAATGTTTACTTTCTCGAGTATTAATGTCATGTTTCCTTTGACCACGATAGTTTTCTGGCACATATTGTATACACATGTATACACATCATATTTATATATACCAAATAGCAAATACTTTCTACTACAATTCATTCACGGTAGTATAATATTTGTCATAATGATATACCTTAGAGAGCTTGAGAGTTGGCAGGCACGTTGTACGTTGACAAGCCCAACTTATAAAAGTGACAGTTGGAATTATAGTGAACACCAGCATTTCAATACGTATTTCATATTTGGAATTCTGACGTCCACAGATTGACGATAACTGGATAAGGGCTGGATGTCCATGTTTCTACTTTGTCAACATGTTTTTCATTTCGGTGGAGGAGGATTTTCCAATTTCTTGAAAAATTCATGGATGTCCTTATTTTAAAGCATTTATAATTTCAATCATTCACTGGATATAATAGATTTTTAGGCTTCACGATTTTTTAATAGAACCCTTTCGGTGTTCATTGTGTCAAGGCTGATCGACTTCCGGAGGAATGAAATAAATGAAATACAACAATAATAATAGCAGCTTGTGATATGTGAGGCACTTCAAGAGACCACGACCACAGGAAAGAATGTTCATCCCATATCAATTGTTATAATTAAGTACACACGTGTATTTGACAACACTTTCATTTCAACTAATGCCACAGAATATGACTCTCTCTGACTGCCTATATTCTGCACGACATGATGTTTCATGTGGCTGTGGCCTATGCGTTTCTCACCATAATTAGATGTCAATCATCTTTACATATTTTGACAGCCTAAGTACGTACATGTCATAAAAAATTCATAAAAATATAAACTACAAACAACTTATTATTATGGAAACAAATTTAGTTCAATGTGACAACTCGGAGAAATTATTTCCATATCCAATTCATAAATTATAACACAAACCCACTACCTACAAACGCCACGCCAGAAAGACTTCAAATAGCATTTCCGTTCCTTCCATTCATAATTGGATTTTAATAAACTGGACAAATTGTGCATTTTATTCTGCAGATGATGGATGATTTTAGCATAATAAAAGTATTTACTTTTAAAGCAACTGGAAACAGTCACTTTTAGACGCTCATCTAAACGGTAAATCGACATATTCCGTTGAATTAAATCGTGTCGAATCTCACACTAGGGATGACTCGCACACCGAGAAATATCCTCACTTGGACATGGACGCCTTTGGAATCAATAAAGTGGCTGATTGCATTTGGCATAATTTGGAACGGCCACGCCTTGGATACAATTCAGTTTATTGATAATCGTTTAAATGGACTCAATACAACATTAGGTAAATTGCGCAAACAAAATTTAGGCGTACTGTATATTTTTTTCATTGCCATAGTGCTCTTTAACTTCGTCTATTTATATCGCCCATTAAATCTGCCATTTGGTTTCGAATTTTGAATGATTTCAGTTCTAACTCAACACCAGGTAGTGAATATGCAGACGGAAATGAGAGGCATCTCGAACAGCCATCAAGTTGACATGAATCATCTATTTGCTCAGCTTCACCAAATTGCAGAAAAGCTTCATAAAACTTGCGCTCTTGTTGAGGAAAATCAACTGAAAATAGCAACTTTGACAACAAGTGTTGCCGCTCTCGAAGAACAATTCCAAGACGCAGATGCAAAAATAGAGGCTTTGGATGCTTCAAACAACCTGTGGAAGCAGAACTTTCTAATTGTTAATAGAACTTTCACAGCTTTGCGGAATTCAGGTTGCATTTCTTCTAAACCTGGTAGGAGATAAATAAATTAACGATATTGATTTTATTTTTTTGCATATTTCGAGCAACAAATAACTATTCGTGTATCATGTAATGTGTTTAAAGATCTGTAATAAAGTCAAATAAAATAATAAATAATTAGTTATTACACGAGTCAAGTATTTTATAGAATTTTTTTGGCAATTGTTGCATTTTTAATGAAAATTGCGCATGACCTTCATAATTCATAACATTCATTCATACTCATACTAACTAATCATGAGTTCCATCCATTTTATTATCGGTGTCGGTGCCTTAAAACACAGGATACGACGTTGGAATTACCCGATTCCTTTCGAGGAGCGACGGTTTAGGAATTGGGACCACGCCTGGAATGAATCAATGTCGCATTTCCACCCATTCCAATTTATTCACAAAGTCATTCCTCATGGTTGGTCGGGGTCACACAACGGTTGTTCATCTTCCAAAAATGCATATAACCTTTGTTGTATTGTAACGCGTTGTTTTCTTAGCATAGCACAGCAAAGAGCATCAAGTGAACAAGTGGCCCGCGAAGAGTTTCGGCTCATTGACATCTGCTTCTATCACGTTCATTTGTGTACTCTTTTTTCTCCTTGTAAATCCAGAAGTTCACGATTTTCTCTGGATATTTTTTCGCTGGTTACTGGTCCATTTAAAAAATTACTTTTAATGTTAATATCTTTGCTAATTTAATAATTATAATTTTAAATAAACCGTTCTACACATTCTCCTCAAGAACGGCCATAATTATTGCTTTGGTAATAATAAAATCAAAGGTTTGAAGGTAAGCGTGATAGAAACCAAACAAGTTTTCTTACTCAACTAAAATTCATGGATTATCATCAGCTGTTATATAATAATTATTAATGAATAATTTTAGGGTTTACCAGTCAACCTTTGACTTTTTTACAATGGCTAACTCGCAGCGGAAGGTAGTAGCCGAGCTAACCAAGGCTTGGGAATCCGTTGTGGCCAAAGGAAAATTAACTAAGGAGAGTACGCTTGAAGATGTCCGGAAGTGGTTCGACAAAGTTCCAGCCAGAACAACATTGCAGACTGCGATTAATGAGCAAATGGAGAAACTAAATAAAATTCCTAAAGACATGCCAAAACTGCCGTCAGCTGAGTACGTCACGGAGAGGACGAAAGTTAAGGCTGGAAAAATTATGGCGGATTATGAAGAATTCATTGGATTAAGCGAAGTCAAAAAGGCGCATGCGAGAGTGTTAGCGGTGAGTAGACAGACGAAAGGTACTTATTTTGTGTTATCAATCAAAACAGTACACTTTTATAACATTCAACATTTGGTATATTCCAGGCTGAAGCCAAATTCATGGATTGTCAGTCACAACGTCGAGTGGCTTCCAAGGACTTGATGGAGGTTCAGAGCAAACTTACCGAACTTCGAGTGGAGTTAGATCGGGCTCCTCGTGGTGATGAGTCTTATCTGGATCTTGTTAAGAAGGTATGTGCACTTATGCTATGCCATTTTACTTGATATAGATAAGACAGATATTCCTTTGGTGGCAAGGAAAACAAAATGCCCAGGGTATTAGGTGTATAGATATTGTACATATTTGGTATATTGTCAAATTGTCAACTTTAGGAGATCTCAGTGGTGAAAGAAGAGCGACTGCATCGTTCACGCTTTGAAGACTTAGAGAGGATGGAGCGCGAGGTGTTTTCTGAACTGTCCAGTGCTCTCCGCTTCAGTCATGAGAAGGAAAAGGCTCAGAATGAAAAAACGAAGTACTGGTCCATAGTTGGATCCTTAATTGGTAAATTCATTATTGTAATACTTTTAAGGTGTTGACATCCGTCGTAGTTAAGTATTTATGATATGATACGATTTGCGGTAGGTGCTACTTTGGGGATTCTTGGAGCAACGATAAACAATAGAATGAAGCAAAACTACACAAGGCAAATACTAGCTGAGACAGCCGCTCAAGTAGCTACTATCCACGCAACCGTTGAGAATCTGACCAACAAGGTCAACGAAGGTGTGCTAACCGCAGGGGAAGTTAGTAAAATGGTGAAGAACCTGAAGGAACAAGAGAAAGAATTAGCCGTTCAAAGAGGAAAATTATCAAAGTCAATGCAAGAGTCTGTGAAGGTGTTGCAGCAGTTGTTTACCGCTATGAAAGCATACAACAACGAGAAAATTAATCTGGAACATTTGAAGGAGCCGGAACCAGAAGTTGGACTTATGCAGCGCTTAATGGAAAACAATTGGCCCTATACTACAGTTGCCTGTTGTGTCGTCAGTGTGCTAGTCTATAAATATTTGTAGCATTTTTATGTATTGTTAGGTTATCTTAACATATATAACTATGATGTGAGTACCTGTAACGACCTTGTGTGTATTGTGTAGTAGTCAGCACAAAATTATCTAGTTATTACACGGATCAAGGCGATTGCGAATTTAATTGGTGCAAATGTTGCATGTATGTACATTGTAGAGAAACACTTGCTATTTTATCTCAAGAAGACTTTAAACCAAATTCATATGTAGTACAATCAAATACTGGCCTTGTAACTGCCTGCTATATTTATATTGGTACCCTCACGCAGTAGTAGCAATCCAGAGTTACAAAATGTACTGAAATACTCGAATGTTAGTGTTAGTGGTTTGCAAAATTGTTTGTGGCGTGTTAATAAACCGGTGAAAATTATTTTAATTATTTATTATAATCTTTCATTCTTTTCATTATAATTTAACTTTCAAGCAGAATTGTTTATAGACTGGTTAGAAGGGATCAATATATTGTTTTCCAACCTCGAAGACATCGATCTCTGGTCGTACCTTATCGAACAAGTGAGGGAATGATCCTTCTGCATGATACTTTTCTCGGACTTTCTCATACAAAGTTAGGTCGAACATTTTGTCGAATTCTTCCTTTGACATGAATATATCGGCATATAAGAAAGGATATCCTCCGACCTCTCTGGTAAACCTACGCATCATTGAAATTCATCATTCGATTACAAACTTGGTTATTTTATTAAATGGTTATTTTATTATATACAAAAATCATACTTTTCCATTGCCCTCATTTTTGCCACAGCATCGTACTTTTCCTTCCTCTTCACAGGACCCGGAACACCGTACACACCGAGATCATTGAACATGCCATAATTTGCTCCAGGGACCATTTGTTCTGGTCTTGGTTTGCGGAGCTGGCCCCTTCAAATAAGTGTCACGCATAAATGCAGTATAGTTAAGTATATTAGCCCTCTTCAAATAAAATATTACACCTTTCCACTTACTTGTGGTTACCGTGGTCGTATATTCTGCATGGATATACCAACACCGGATATGTGTCAAATAATTTTTCAGAAATATTAATCTGATCTTCCAGTTGATTCATGGGCAGAACAATGTCCTGGAAAACCTGCTTCGTGAACGTCATGGCTCGGATACCGGGTGTTGTTGTAAACTTTAAAAAGGCAGGCTTAGGTGGAAGAAGCCATCCGAAAAACAATCTGTACAGAAACATGCATACAAATCAATTTAGGCATTTAAAAATACTTCAAACAATAAACTATAAATAAAGTGGCATATATTCTACCTAAATAAAGCCTGGTTACCGAACGGTATCATATCTTCAACAACCCAAAATATGGATCGGTTATGTCGCAGAAGATATTGTCTTAATGGAATATACTCATCGCGTTCCCCCTTTTCTAAGAATGTTTTCACATGGCAGTAAAACCAAGGTTTGAACCATCTAGCCAGATTATTTATCTGCAGAATTTTAAAATGAAAAGCAAAGGATTAACCTCAATACTACTTGTTGATTTGATGTACGAGTTCTAAAGATTGTTACCTTTCCCCATTCCTTAATTGAAGGAGCGTCTGAGAAATTGCCAACCATAATCACGGCTTCATCTTTAGAATAAATCGTAGCTTCTACGAAATCATCCAACTGCAAATATATGTTTTAAAATTGATTTTAACATGTTCTCCAACAAAACGTCGGGTAAAGTTTTATAAAAATGTTAAATATAATTTAATCTTACTTTTCTGTTCTTATCAGTAGCTCCAGATAATTCCCGAATCGTATCACAATATTTTTTCTGACCCCGCACAGGAATGTACTTCATATGCACGTAAGGCTTTACTGGAATGATATCCAATTCCAAAGCTGTCAATAGCCCCAGTGACCCATGCGACCAAGGTAAGGTATAGTACAGGTCCGAAAATTCGTTGTCACGCGTCGCAGTCACAAGTGATCCATCGCCAAGAACAACTTCGTAGGACCGTATAGCTTCTTGGTACAAACCCACTTTATGGGAGTAGGTCGTCATTCCAGTACCCATAGCCAACCCCCCTAAAGTGGCATCAGCTATTTCTAACGTAATAGCTAGAGTGTAGCCTAAAGTTAAAATCAGTAAAACGTAATTGTATAGACGCCATGGATAAAATTATGATCATACTGGGGGCATCGGTTAGTTGGGAGGGACGTGTTATGCTCCAAAATGTTACCTTTGGGAATCAAGTACTTCGTGATTTCACCGACAGTTACCATTGGCTCAACCTTTACTTTCAAGTTCTTCTCATCCAATTCGAGGATGTTGTAGAGATTTATTGGAATTTTGTGGCAGTTATCCTATATTTCACAATAATGGATTTTTGGGAAAATAAGTGAGTAGTTTTGCAAATTCGTTTTTCATAGAAAATTATTTGTAAATTTACCTTCGGGAAAAATGTCAGAGACAAGCTAAGCCAATTGGGTCGGGAAGTACATAGAAGTTTTCGCTTTCTAGGGTCTTGCATAGTCCAACGCATCACCTACAAATGAAATTATTAAAACCATATCAGTGACAACTTTTGCTAGTTTACATATCCATTTCATAGTGATTTTTTTTAGTAATTGATGAGTTTCCAAGGTTGAAGGTTAGGAAGTCCTATTTCAGTTTAAATGTTAGGCATACCTGCTTCTGAATCTCCACAACCCGTTCCTGATGCGTTTCGGGAATGTTGGAGAGACTTCTTTGAAGCCATATTTTAAATCTCAAGAAAAGGTCGAAAATGAAGCTAGCAGGAAGACAGAAGAATAGCACTACCATTCCTCGATTGTCTTCCAGCCATCGTATCACAGGCTTCTTCCAGCTACGTAAAAAGTCCATCGCCATTTTAAGCAGTTGATGTCATTGACCAACAACCGGTGGACCAGTCAATCACCATTCACCGTCCTCAGACTACAGCTCTTTGCCAACTGAGAACTTCTTCAGAAACGTGACTACAGGTTTGCCTGTCACTTGTCGTCGTCGTCGCACAGGTGTTTCATTCGATAAGATTGCGTGCCTTCCATATTCCATTCACAGTGACATTGATCTGACAGAGTCTTGTGTGAGAAAGAGAGATAACTGTGTGATATGATATGTATTTGTTAAATAACCCTACTACATATATTGCAATCTCAGTATTTTGTCATATTAGCGGAATGTGTTCCCATGTGCTTGCCACTTTCGCTGCACCTGTTCTGCTGTTTCGTGTGACCTTGACGGCTGCATGCAAGCCCCAATACCAGTCCGAGTTCCATGAAAGGAATGCTGCATATATATTTCTGTTTCTGCATTTGTACTTTGAACGTTGAACTGCTCGTGCTTAGCAAATTCTATATGAAGCTTTGAAGAAGTTAAATACTAGTATTAAGTTTTGCATTGCATGTGTATATATGTATTGCATGTATGAAATCGATCATAAAATGGGTAATTAATTGAAATGGAGTATGTAAATAGAGGTAATAGCTTGACACATTAGGGGTTTGCTTTTCAAAGCAAGTTTGAGAAAATCACGTTAAATTTAACGGAAAAGGAAGATTATATGTGATGAATTTGTAGTGAGTCATTGTAATGATTTGCCATTATGACCGAAAAAACTGAATCAAGATTCCAGTGGTTCCATACCGAAATTCATAAAAATCCTTGTGTATGAGTTAAATGCATGAAAATAATTGATGTACTGACAAATACGTCGTATATAACGCTGAAATCATCATCAATACGACAACATTTATTTTAATGACTGGAAAGCCATCTTTACAGACAGCTTACTTCCTATTGACAAATCGTTTGTTTGTGTCACAGGGCTTATTGCACTGGACACCTACAGATATACGGGTTACAACATAAATTTTCTTTAATAAAGCAGATAAACACACGGGATTCTGCTTGACACTGACTTACACGATTTTGCTTAACACGCGGCAGCGTCATAAGTAGTACTATATACTTTATACTTCGTTTTGTAAAACAGACATAATATATACTTTTCTCAGATCATTTTAAGATGGGTTTGAAAAACTATTACATCCTTTAGATGAAAGTTGAATTTACGTTAATTAAATAAATATCTATTCTCTTCCTAATACTAAAACATTTCCTACCAGTCTCATGAGTCAAACATTTTTATTATCATCGCTTCGTAATGAAATGCGTTGGGTTTCCTCCGTCGTACTTCCTTCGGTGTAAAATAAAATCAGTTAACAGGTTTTAAAGAACTAAAAATATATGGAAATATCGTTAAAATTCTTTAAGAAGCATGTAAAATATTTCTTGGCACATTTTAATAAGCTACATTGGAACATAAACGTTGTGAACCACATACTGACATTGAACTTAAGCACAAGGGTTAGTAATTGATTTTCATGCGTGAAGACACGCCGTATCACACGCTGAATAAATGGACGTCAACGGAAAATACTATTTTTAGTGTGAGCTAATGACGGAGTCCAAGAATGGACACTAATTTTGAACAATTTCAATTAAGAGAAAGAACTGAACAATGGTTACGTAGATACTAGAGTACAAAAATACTGAGGGTCTGAAATTACTTCTACTTTGTAAATATGTATTTATGATGATTTGACATATAAATAGAAGAATGATTGGCTGCTCAGCCAGTAGTCTACAAAACGTCTACTATTTGAATAGGTATAAAAAGTATTTGGAACTGTAATTGGAGGAATGGTTGTTTCAACAAATGAACGTATATGCACAGTTGTTAGCTGTTTACCTATGATTGCTTTTTTTCTGTCAACCTGAGAATTCAATAAACTATAAATAACTCGGAATCATATAATTCACGATAATATATATGTATGTCTTTCGATAATCGTAAACAGTCATGTACAAACTATTATATACAGTTTTAAATACAAGAGTTCCTAAATTAAAGCCGCATTGCGTTAAAATTTTACACCGTCACACTGATATTTTTTGGGGGTAACCGTAAAGAAGTAGAAATTACTCCACCAGGTTTTGTTACGTGATTGACAAAAGGAGAATATATGATCTGTTAATGACATGCCATATCACGACACTACGATTGAACTACGATATTAGACGACGACTCGACAATACTAACGATAACCAAATCTAGTTGATTGATACTAATCCTTTGTAACAAACTACACTGGTGTGGAAATAGATGTGACAACTCCGCCATCTCCAACGTGAGCAATGCTCCCGTTCCCAACGTATGATCCGAGATGTTCAGAAACAGGGCGAGAGGTCACGGTTCGTTCCCCCTGGCAACTGTCATCCCCTTTCCCACTGAGAGCATCACTTGACGAGCCTGAATCACATCCACTGGTTGCGAGGAGTCCACCTCCCAAACTTTCTGCACCATCTGAGTTGACGCTGTGCGAGCGGTTTTTAGGTTGACCAGCAGGAGTTCTTACACCTAACGTACTATAACCACTACTGCTTGTCGTACTCTGGCAACCACTTCTTGCATCGTTGACATCTAAATGATCACGAGGTAATACCACAAGTGGCGGGGGTACGGGTACTGGGTACTTCCGGGGTATTGTCAGAAACTCCCTTCCTGGATGATGCGATAAACTAATGACATCGCCAACTTCGTTTCTCACATCCAACCGAGCCTGTGACAGGCGTGCAGTTGGTGCCCTTGTGCCAAACGTTAGAAAGCTTTCCATTTCTGGCTTTCTTCGACTGTACCTCATTAGAGATTCTGAAATAACAACAAATTAGTTTAGATTAGTTACACACTCGCTTTTGCATACAACGTCTTGTATATGGCCTCTTGGTGTAAAGAGCGTTTCTTACCTTCTTCTGGATCAGGAATGCCAATACCCTCGACTTCCACAGTTAGGTCGTCACCTGTTCCACTATCTTTTCCGCTTGATGACTGACTACCATCATCCTCGCAGTGTACTTTGGTTATTTGGTAATTTGGGAGGGGAAGGGGAGCATGAGATGATGTGAAACTTTGTAAATTGTCTTCCAAATCCTCGTATCTGGCTACAGAGTGCCTTCTCAGGGCAGCATTCTCAACGATTTGACTTGTCTGATGTTTTCTTCGAGTTCGGTAAAAGAAAACAAACCATGCTGCTGATGTTCCAACCACACAGAAAAACGCAATTACTACAAATATTATCGTCATCTCAGGAACTGCCAGAGACAAATTTTTTGCACTAGAACCTGGAAAATGGGAGAATAAAAATCATGAAAATGTCCAGAGCCTCAAGCATTTATCATTCTAATAACATTGATCAAGGTATATGAGCTTACTTGGTATAACTGTCAAATATGACGAGTCTCGAGCAGACCCTATGGCATTACTAATCAAGCACTCATATCGTCCTGCATCCTCCAGCTGAACATTCTTAATAATTAACAACGCGCCATCGTCTTTAAATTGGTATCTACTATTTTCGCTAATATTCGTAACGGCTATGTCATCTTTATTCCATGAGATCACGGGTTGAGGTGAACCATTGGCGGAACACTCTAGAATTGCATTGCTGCCTTCAACTGCCTTCTCATCTTCCATTGCCTCACTAAAACTTGGAGTTTCTACGGACGAAACAAAATGTTTTCATGTAAGTAAAAACCCTTTTAGATTTACCAAATCTTCGTATGCAACGAAAAATGTAGAAAGTCCCTTACCAAACACGGTCACAGTAGCGTATGTTTTAATTTCACCGGCTGCATTTCTCGCAGAACACGAATATACCCCTTTATCAGTCAACTTTACATCAGTGATAATAAACGAATCCTCTGGCACGACGTGAAAACGTCGCTCTACCGCTGCATGAAAATTTTCTCCACCGTCCTTCTGAAACGCTATCTCTGGCACAGGAGACCCCTTTGCTGAACACTCAAGTTTTGCATTGCTTCCAAGCCTAACGGTAACGTTCTGGGGTTTCTTAACAAACACTGGGAAGCCTGTTGCGAACATTATTAAAGTCGTTAAGATTTCATTTTTCACATATGAGATTTTGGACCCGCAAGGTAGATGAGGTTGGAAAGTTATTCGACTTACTGTGAACAGTGACATTTGCTTTGGTGGAATAAACAATGCCGAAATGATTCTGAGAGATACACTGGTACGTTCCCACATCAGCCCATGTAACGTTCTTTAAGTTCAGCGTGGAATTAATTTGAATGGAACCATTCGTGAGACTTCTCTCAAGATTCGATACTTGTGACTCCTAATTAAAAGAAAATATCAATATTACATCAAAGGTTGTCAAAATCAGAGCCAATCACATATATGTCCAATTATGATGTTCAATACACTTACCAAATGTTTCGGCAAGTCTTTATGGTCCTTCTTCCAAACGACGGTGGGAGGGGTATTGACAAATGACTCAACGTGGCAGTTCAGAATCCCACTTCCTTCCATTAGTAAAGTTTGCGTCTTAGGTTGCAGTAAAATTACCGGGCGTAATGGACGTCCTATATAGTAGAAATAGAAGTAGAGTGAAAAAGTGCTTATCACAGCGTGCTTTCAACTTTCCAAAATGCATAACATCGAAACCCTTTTATGCTTACAATGAATTTGAGCATATTTGAACTTACCAGAGCAGCTCAACTCTTGTGGAGAAATCTCGAGAAGACTTTTCTCCTGGTGTTGCGGTGGGAATGCGCAAAATGGACCGTTCTTTGTATTTGGCCGCCTGCTCCTGCTACGATGTTTGTTCGTTTTTGAAATGCTGTTGACGGACAAGGATGAAATGGTGGAAATGTGAGCGTGAAGCCACACGGTTTCGCAATCGCAGGCAAGTGAGTGTACGTCCCACAGTAGGAGATTCACAGCAGGAACTTCCTGCAAAGACTTCTGCGAAATCCATGTAATCGGATTTGCACTTAAATTCAGCGTTTTTAAAGAGACAAGTCCTGTAAGAGCCTTTGGATGAAGGCTTTGGAATCTGTTTGAAGCTAAGTTGAGCGTGTTCAAGCTTCCCAGTCCTTTGAAAGGAGCTGTCATATCTTCCAGAACCCATGACAGTTCATTACTGCTCAAGTCCCTGTTTAAAAAAATGCAAGGTCAAAGTAGAAAATGGCTCAATGCAAAATATTTCCACAATGATAGCAGGAGTACTACCAAACTTACAAGTATTCCAGTTTCTCCAATGGGAGGAATGTCTCCTCGTCAATCGATACTAGTTTGTTAAAGCTGAGGATTAGGGTTTTCAACCTTCCTAGACCCACCATACTACGTTTGGATATTTCCTGGATTTTGTTATAGCTCAGGTCCCTGAAATATACAAACAAAACTTTATTAGCTCCAACTATATTATGTTACGAGAGTGACAGAATTCCACCTTATTTAACCGTTGAGTTTGAAAACAAAAGCTTCAGCCTGTCAAAGTTTTTTGTACTCAAACTGTACAAATGTGTCAAATAATGATCCAAGTTATGGGTGCCGGAAACAAAGTAAGGGTTAGCAACACGCATTCGTTCTCTTGCTTCGGTGCTCAAAAGATATATACAGGGAATATGTTCCTACCAATCGATTGGATATTTTTTTTCACTCTTGCCCTCTTTGCTCATTAATACTTTTTCCCGGAAATCCGTTCCAGTTAAGTCGCTGACTGGCTGACTTGTGAAACTATAAATTCTAATTATTACGATAGTTCATATTTCGCCTTCAACAAGGCTTAGGCTTACGTTGCTGACAAATTTTGTATGGTTCGACGGTCAGGGGTTTAGTTGTGATATTTGCTAATAACTATTAGGATAAAATAAAAAATGAGTGCGCAATCTACATTTCCCAGGATTTTATTCTGGAAAAACAAATTAACAAATAGGAATGATGAAATGATCGTTGTGCTACGCAATGTTGAATGCTCTTTCAAAATATGGCTGCTGTGTTTGCATTATTTTGAAACGGAGAACTGATAGAGTTTTGTTTGTGCTTCGCATTTTAAAACACGATGATGCCATATAAACTAGGGTATTTTCACATATTTTTCACGTACTCTGCTTGTTTACCGAGTACCTAACCTAAATGGTAGAGTGGAGATTTTATGGAAGTAATGTGCGAAAGTGGCCTACATGTAAAATTTATGGAACACTTGACGTCATGAGAGTACATAGGCGAAACTGACAATCGTTCAGTTCGAGTCGTGGGAACAGAGTTTGTCCTCGACTTCAATTCAAAATCAAAGGTAGCCCGTTGAATGTGGACGCAGAGTGAAAGTAAGTGAAAGGATTTCGCTTATTTATTTATGAATTCTATGGAAAAGTACTCTCGCCACTTCACACCTACATATCGAGCGAAAAGGCGTAAAATAAATATAACAAAATAAGGGGTGAAGCGTATGAAAAACATACAATACATTTACTCAGATATACGACTTGAAGTGCATGTACGTATATGTATTCGACATTCGACCCCGACCCTTTGAAATTGTAATGCGTATGAGCGTATTCGTGTAAAGTGTGAGAATATACTTCCCCTGGACCATGGACCATAAAAGGACTTTTTGAGAGAGAGAGAGAGAGAGAAACTGAATTTTGCAAATTAATAAAGGCATGCAAATCAGATAAAATGAGATTTGAAACGAGAAATGCACATATTCCAGCCAAGTTGGATTTACTTTGTGAAAAAGTAATTTATGCCTTGCAATCTCAATTCGCCTGGTTAAGAACTGGAAGGAAATTTGAGATACATATCGTGGAAACACGTGAACACATTTGGCGTGATACATGTGCGGTGCATGCATCTACCTTGCCTTGGTATTACATCCATAACTGATAACAAAAAAATCTTTGTATTCGATCTGTAATCCAATTTCCCATTGTACCAGATCTCATATCCTCAACACTTCCAATAACCCAATACCCGATTCCCACCTCCGGATAACGAACGCGATGAGTACAACCAGAAAAAAGGGTTCAATTTGTAAGGCAATGAGTTTCATGGAAAAAAGAAGCGACTCTCTAGGAATTCTCAGTGAACTCTTGACGTTCTAACTTTTCTAGTATTTTCATACCTTTACGAGCATGGCCAACACCACTACACGCCCGCTCAATAATCATTGAATTGCATCTAGCTTTTACTTGTTCAGCTCATGTAGTCTAGATCCAGAGCCCAGAAATCTTTAACCTTTCGTCATTTCCAGCCTACCTCGTTGTTCTATTCATACACAACGAAAAAGCAATACTCGCAGGGTTGCAGAAGGGATGGAAACGTGAGGACAATACACTTTCAAAAAGCAGGATATGAAACTTCTCGGTGAAATAGCGACAGCTTCTATAACGAATCTGGACTTCTCTCCAGGATTGCTTAACAAGTTATATATAGGCAGAACATAACAATGCTACGAAATGAAAGGCTTGCCTTCTTCCTGCCACTTGCAACAAAAGGTCTCAAGAACCTGTCCATTCTCATTACCGTTTCCATTTCTGAACTGTCGGTGTGCGAGAGTACAAAGCATAGTTTCACAACGTACGTACTGAATGAGTGCCCGATGAGAATTACTAGACAACTAGATGCAGGATAAAGCCCCCCAAAAAAGAGAAATTAACTCTGACAAGGAAACATGACAACAACAGGGAAATAGCATAAAATACATGAAAACGGAAAGCATGCGTGATTGCCAGAGCAGATGAAATAATTTGTCCATTTCCTTTGTCACCAGGAATTTTTTTCTCGCGTCTGTGGTGGCGGATTTGTATCAGAAAGTATAATTAAAATTTGGGTCGCATCACGAGCATTGGCAAATAATACAAATACATCATAGTAGAATGCGTGGACCTTGGTCCACATAACTCTTGTAATAAAGGAACCAATTCGAATTCCAAGATTCAGTACAATCAATAGTGCCCTGATGAAATGTGTACTGAACGAAACAATAATAATATACATTCAAGTACAAAATGTTAGTTTATATCATAAGACGACGAGGGAGCATCTGACACTCCTATCCTCTCGGAAAATTCCTTTCTTCTAATCAGATAGTCCTGTCACTCATTGTTTTTCATTAGAAATTTAATCAAAGAAGACGAGAGGATGGTCTTAGTTTATTGTTGCTTCCACTTACTTTCCAATCAATAACATTATTATTGCATCCTTATGAAAATCATACAAGAGTCCCTCCAAGGAAATCAAAATACAAAGAACGTAGAAATGGCTGTAACATATCTCATTTTATTTTTGGTTGCCATGCCAGATCTTCATCGATCGAATAAAGATTTCGATTTCATGGTTTTCTCAGGTAAATATTCTTGCTGAGATGAGGATATGTCTATAGTCAAATGACTTTTTTCAATGACATTAAATCGGAAAGGAATCAGTTCCGTTACTATAAATACTTGGAATTGGCATATGACAACCCGGAGACTAAAACCCTCCTAACGTGTAAGGGTTCAATCAATAAGAATAATCGTAATATTTCCAGTGAGGTGGAAAAAGCAATTGGAAGAAGACACATAATATAATTCTCATTTTATTTTTTCAGGAGACGTAGATCTTCATGCGAATCATGCATAGGCACACGTCGCCCATGTACACATGCCACTAGTACTCGTGATTCAGAATGCAGATATCATATTTTACAGAACTTGAAATTATCATTTCAAAATAATAACGTAAAATAAACTAAACTTCAGATTTCTTGTCAATCGGGTTGGTAGCTATAACGAAGCAACGAAGGGAGAATGTATGAAATAAAAAGTACGCTGCTCCAGTCAATACGTGAACTGTATGTTGGCTGGTGCATGTACGGATGGATGAACTCCCTAAATTGCAGCCACTTGCCGTCACCCCAGAGAAACGAAAACACCAAAAAAGCCATGTACATAATTTTTCTAATTACTTTACAATATACTTTGTTACAACCACCGTATGTACAACAGAGCCGGATTTCGTTCAGCACAAACACCAAGAATGAGCGTTTCTACCCTCTCTTGTCTTCATGAATCACTTCCCTCAGATGGGGCTAAAATGTTCCTTCTCAAATACACTTGGTGGGGATTTTTGTGTTCTCACAAGTAACCCACACCACAGTCAGTCTTCAAGCATATTTATGGCCATAATTCATAGTCACGTCTGCGCAAGAAATGATTTATTGTGGAAGAATGTATATTGGAACATAATATCTCTCAACCTCAAGAAAGAAAGAGAGAGAGAGCCCAGCCTAGGCCTTTATCCAGAAGGAGATAAATTCATTGGTACTGGCATTTTGTTACAATGCCTCATTCCATCGCTTCTCTCCAAGAGTAAAACCTCATCTCCTAAAACAAACCACTGGACTGATCTGAGCCGCGAGCCAAGGCAAGGCAAGCCAGCAACAACAATTATAACAAGAAGAGGTAAGTCAGTACGAGAAAGTGTTGAGGCTGACCATAGAAATGTAACAAACGGAAAAGGTTCTTCTTCGTGCAGTTGCAAGACTCACGATGGGAAAACGATGAGGTTTCTCATCTTGCTTATTAGAGGAGTGTTAGGTTATATCCAAGTAATGAATATATATGTATGTTTGTGTACTTACACTGAAGAGAACCACGTAGATGGACGAATTAAATTTAAACACAGTCTTCCTCCCTGACTTGCTCACACTTTATCATTTTCTTTACGATTATTGTTATTATTCCCTTTGCCCATAGCTAAAACACAATATCAAAATGGAGTTATTGTTGGTTGGGGGTGTTCGACGTTTTACGAACCATGCCCAATAAAAAATATCGTATTTTTCCTGTCGTGATCAGACCCGATGGAAAACAAATATTTTGTGATGGAATTGGGATAAGGGAAATATGCAAGCAGTATTACAAAAAGTCATTACAACACAACAACGAACTTTCGACAATTCTAAAAATGTGTGTCCCCTCCCTGACCAAAGACCTGCCCTACGGTAAAATATGTGCAAGTTTCCATTATTACGATTCTTCGCAGAATCATGTTTATTGGTTTAATCAAGAGTACTGACACATTTGCATTTTGCAACATTTATTTGATCGTTACTTACAGCCTTAATACGTACCACTTTCTTATTTATTTACAACTCTAATTCCATCAGGAAAAACAGTGCCCATGTTATCGTAATTAATATTACGCGACGAATTTCTCCCTCGCTATCTGAGCTGGATCTCGCTCTCAAAACCAAAAAAACATGCTTTATGATTCAGAAACAGAAACATAACTAGCCTCCGGGATAATTTCACACCCACAACCGATTGCCAAGTCAATTAAGAGTATGTAGGCGCAGCTTGCGTATAAGCACTTTTAGATGCCACTGCCGAAGACTAATGCAAAACTACCAGTTTAGATGTAGCTGATATAAAAAGTCCAAAGCAGACTTGAGATTCTATCATCAGACACACAACCGCATATATAGACAACATAAGTATGTTGATGTATAAAAGATCAGGCGAGTAATTAACGAACCTCAACGTTTGACTATTTGCCTGCGAGCTGGAAGTTTACTGAAGCGCGATCAGATATTTGTAGGATTCAAAGGAAGGACAACATTTACGTTGATATCATATATATTTTCATTCACTCCTTCTCCTTTCGGAATCATATTTGCATTTCCCCTGACTAATAATGGAGTAGAGCCTCCCAAACAGTTGGCATCATCGGTTTTTATTGTGTTATCCGGATCACGACCACGACATTTACATGAGAACATGGAAGCTTACTCACATACATAAATACTAAATACACAATGCAAAAGAGCTCTCTGGCGGAGAGGCATTTTCTCTCCCGGTTTTTTCATCGTTCGTTCGTGCTCGAAATGGAATCTTCTGCGAGATCAATCTCCAATCTCCAGCATTAATATTCAATAGATATCTCTTTCCCTGTCTCACTAACGAACAGAAGGCTTCGAGGTACATATGTAGAAGAGGATCTGACCCCACTGGCCATAAAACGATAATCAAGAAACATGTGTACCACGACTACCTTAAAAAGAGATGATTAGAAGCGACAAGTTGATTTAATATTCTGAATAAGTAACAATCCAGAATAGGAAAACGGGAGGAGGAACTTGAGCAACAGGCTGCTGCTGCTGCTTGTGTGCAACTCAACTAACCAACAACGTTTTTATAATTCCACAGTTTCGTATGACAACCCTATCAATGCACAGCATCGCATAAGATAATAGCTCTCGTCCGAAACAGGGTCCTAAGTCTGTAACTAGCCACACAGCTTACAAAAGCAACGTGTTCCACTAATAAAGAATGCATCAAAGAAAAGAATATTACGTTGCTTGCGGCTCTGCCAGTTTAAAACTCAAGTAACCGAGAGAAGAGAGAGAACACTCGGTTGTTGGGATGAGTTTTACAAAAGTATTGACGGGCACTTCTGCTGACCCGGACCCCTATCGCAACGGAACGCCTTAACCCTGATGCCTGGATGAACCCTGGAACTCGGAGGACTGGAGGAAACCTTGGAGGAAACGATACCGGACGTGAGATGCTCCAGAATGCTGGAGAGTGCTCGGACTCTGTGCGAATGCCAAATGCGCAGTGGGAGTTGTTCCCAAAGGAATGATGCCAGGACACGAGGAGGTTGTTGGTTGTCGTCTGATGCCGACACTAGAGTGAGCGCTGAAACTACAGTGCTTCACATATTTATTTCACTTCTTCTCTCAACAACGCACATACTGATACAGATACAATGTGTAATGTGTACTTATGTGTATACTTATGCCTAAAATGTACTCTACGCTGTGCGAGCGAACATATATTTACGCTGTACTAGCGTACAAAGGTATACCCCGCTACAGTTTCTTGTAATCCAAGACGAGCCTGAAAAGTTGTAAATTTGTAGAACCACCTCTCTCCTTTCTGCCTTCCAGCTTAAAGGTTTTTTACGCTTTTCAGTCTTGCTGTGACTCTCATCATCAGAAGAAATACAAAATGTAAAAAAGGCTACTTTCGTCAGGGCAATACACTCTTGCTCAGCTCTCCCAACAGCAACATAGATACATTTTTTTACTAAACATTGTTTTATTTTACATAACCATCTATAACTCTCTGAGTGAGCTTGATCATTGTCCTCGAGCTATTTTCTATCTCACTTCGACAAACATATATAAATGCTTAAAAGGGTGTACGTCTTATATAATATTATGCATGTAAGCTCCCTGGTGGACCACTGATTTTCGACCAGTATAATGGTACAGCCGTCTAATCATGCACATGACTAGGACGTTGTTAAACCAATGCTTTGTGCTTTAGCGTTCGCCTGATACGATATCAGCATCACTGCTTGTTTCTGTCCTCATCAAGGACACACATCAGAACAAGTCAACAACCACAACGACAAGATCTTATTTTGTACAATTACTATACTTACTTCCTATCGCTACATTCATTCACTCGCACTTGTTCGCTCACTTCCCTCTTCCTAAAAACTCAGGTTTTATGATTTAATCCTATTTGTCTTGTAATTGGGTAGAGGTCTTCTCTCTATATCGAGGCTTGTCAACGTCATGCTCATCTAAATGTACTTTT
Source organism: Heteromurus nitidus (assembly GCA_034687055.1). Lineage (NCBI taxonomy): Eukaryota > Metazoa > Arthropoda > Collembola > Entomobryomorpha > Entomobryidae > Heteromurus > Heteromurus nitidus. The sequence continues at coordinate 21,754 of JAQFZW010000784.1, read as the reverse complement.
TTTACTCCTTCATCCTCATTAAGACACGGATGCGAGTTTGTCTTTTACAGAATTTTTTCGCTGATAAGACGTTAATAATGTGTGTTCGACGGGTAATAAAATGCAGACGAATTGGAAAGTTGCTCCTATTGAATGAAAGGGGTTTATCTGTTACATTCTAACTTGGTGATTTCAATACGGGAAAATTGCTCAAATGATGTGAGCAGTAGTGAGCCCAATTTAGATAGCTGAATGGTAGAAAGATACATATGTACGATAAAAATTGAAACTAATCACCGCACGTAATTGTAGGCGGAGCTCTATAGCTACTCTTAGAGATCGGATAAGCTGCATAAGGGAATTTCTCTGGTGGAGTAGGATCCCGTTGTAATTGACCATTGACCTCATTACAACAGTTTAGTCCAATTTAGTTGAATTTCATTTGAGCCAACAATATATGCCTTGTGCTATAGCACGAAGAAGTTGAGTTCTATTTAATTATGTGCTGCTCTGACACACGACGCGAGTAATTTTTTCTACAGCTGTCATGACTACTTAGTCTGAAATGGAGATCATATATATTACGGTGAGTGGAGTAGATGACAAGCTCAATCCGAATAAAATACTTGTTGCGAAAAACATCACATCACATTCAACATTGCGGTTGATTTACTTAACATTTGCTCTGCTTGCTGTTTACCTGTCGTTTTGCTGTGTGGTATAAAAATATACCAAATGAAAAGCATACTACATAATATGGTGGTGAGCCAAGTCACTCACAATCCACCAGAGTTAAATTGTGGTCAGCAAAAGTTGATAGTACAAATAATGCTGGCACGAAATCATGTGTCAGCATCTTTTCCTTGATGATGTGGTGTGTGCAAGATAATGTTGATAATGATGGTCATCATCATCATTACTCTCTTCCACGATATGATTGCCAGAGTAATTTCATTCTTTCCACCACTCATCCCTAAGTGAAAAAGCACTTGTGCCTAATTCTCCAAGTGAATGAAGGAAAGTTACAAGTTGTGAATTAGAGTTACATTTCATATCAAAATCTTATAAACCACATATTTCAGAGAGATGATGATGGAGCGTATGATACAAGTATATTATACAGTTTGAGCTAAAACAGTAATCATCTTGGTCACAAGGGTAAGATTATATATGAAAGAAAAACAAACGTTTTTTTATTCTTCTCTGTTCTCATTCTCCCAATCCATTTACTTTGTTATCCTTCTCATCATTCCCCTATTTTGTGGTGTGCGCTACGTATTACGCTACATTCGCGGAGAGCTTCCACGTTTTCTTCCAGCAGCAAGCAACTCTGCTCTACACAATGAGAGAAAAGGTAATGTGTGGTACGTGTTGAAAATTACAGGTTTCAGACCCTAATTCCTTCGTTCCTACCTCTCCTACACTGACATTAAACTCACTTTTCCTCTCTGAGCCAAAATTGGGTAATAACAATAATACGAATTTAGGTAATTGTACACTGTGCTAACAATAATGCGTATTACTTATGTAGTTTGTCGTTGCATGCAACTAATAAAAGAGCATTTTTTGCAACAGAACTTCGCGGATTTCTTTCATAAATTTCGTAGTATGAAAATGAATGCTTGTTCAGTTGATTGAAAACCTCTTGTAATTCCCAATTCTTTACAATAGGAAAATTGAAAGGGGATGTACTCAAAAAAGTGTGAACTTACAAGACTTGCAGTTCCTCCATGTACTCCCACGAGTCATCTTCAATTCGGACAATCTCATTCCGACTCAAGTTCAGCGAGTCAAGGGAGCGCAACCCATACAGCCACCGTTTCTCTATCGTTTTAATGTTGTTTCCGTCCAAGTATCTGTAAAAAAGCGTACAAAAAAGAAAGAAAGTTATTTAAGATTTCATACAGTTTTTTTCCTTCTCCAAGAAAATCTCAAGCTTGGATAAAGAAATTAGCTTTAGCAATGAGTTTCCTGAGAATGTTCGTTAATACATTTTTATATTTCACTGCGAATCTAACGAATCAACTTTTGAATGACAGACCCACAAGAGTTATAGAGAACCTGAGGCAAATCAACACAACAATTTTGGTTGAACATCATCAACAATTTTATCTTCTCAACGAAGAAGCTCTCCACCACCAGCTGCATAAATCTTGTCACGTTGCATTGAATGCCAATGTAAGTTGATCGAAAAAAAGGTTTCACACATGCAGAAAAACTCTATTCCGTATGCAACTCTTCGTTCTCATCCCTTCTCAACGTAAGTACAACCTGTCAAGATGGCAACGAAGCATAAACTACTTTTACGTTCCCGCATTATGATCCCAGCCCTAATTTAATTATTTCGATACGTATTTAAGAAATGAGTAGAGCTGAGAATTGCTTAGCATGTCCAGCGCAAAACTCACAGCATGCTCAAATGGGAATAATGCAGTGGAGGAGAGAAAAGAAAGTGCCACGGGCAACTGGTGCTAATTAGTGAGTATGTAAGATAACTTGCACCCAAGGGTTAGATTATTACAATGAATAAACATTTTTTATAATTCATTTTCAACTATGGCTCATCATCATCTTGATCCAGCTTTTTTTATTACGTTCATCCCATTTTTGATCTAGTATACTTCATAAACTACAATGCAGGTATCATTGCCATAACTCTAATTGCGAAACGAAATATCAAAAGAACAAGTTGAGATGAAGTTTTACTTCATGTATGGACGGGTAAAGGTGCTTCGGGCATCCATCATTGAAATATTATTCGAATTCAATAGACACCAGGAGCGGAGCAACATCACAACAGTGGAAGTCGTGAAAGCTACGACTAGTTAACTAAATGTGTTATATACCTATCATGTGAGACCTAACAACCTGTTTTTATGCTCCTCATCACAATTGTAATATTTTTTTAACTCCCAAACGGATGCTTGTCGGGCCGGGCCGGGTCCTCTCACACCAATACACAATGTATTTATGCACATGGTCATTTAAGTAGGAACCCATGTGTCCAGTGAAGATGCGTATAATTCACAATAATAGCTAATGAATACGATTATGAACTTCATGTCATGTCTTCAGAGTGACAGACATCCATCCCTCGGACCCTGCTTGAGTGGAGCTCTCACAACTGCGAAAACATTCCTGCTCAAATGCTCCCAGCCATATTCCAGAGATTTATTGCTACTCTCCTTCTTCTCGTTGTTAATCAAGAATACTTTCAGGTTAGTAATTAACAGGTGGATCGTGGTAACCTGAGCATAATTTCAAAAATATAGTTCTACAAAACAGAGCAAATGTTGCATAATTAAACGCTAACTATAGCAAACCCTCCTTGGCATTCTGCATGAATGAAAATTATGCATGTATTGCGAATTTTAGATAATAATATTTAAACTATCTCATTACATCACCGCCCACTCGAGTTCCTTCGGAAGGATGGAATTTTTCCTAAATATTTTACGCCATTGCAAGTTGCAAGCATATGTCGAAGGAATTTTGAAAATGAAGCATGGAGTAATGGGTTTGCAGGTGTGAGAGTGATATGATTTATTAACCTGAATTAACATTTAAGGTACACTTGCCACTGATTAGGAAGGTATGCATGTTTTGCTTGATTGTGGTACATTCACATCGCAAAAACCACCCAACAAGACACGAATATCTACTTATGATCATTAATCTATTTAAAAAATCTTTATGGATTACTAAGGGAATCCGGAAAAACTGACGCGATATTGGTCCAAAAATAAAAGAAAAAGAAAGCGTTGGCGAAACATAACGATATATTTAACTTACAAATGCTGTATTTTCTCGAGACCGTAGAACGCAGCATCAGACAAGTTGCCCATGTGGTTTCTTCGTAAATTGAGAATATGGAGACGTTTCAGCTCTTGAAATCTTAAGCTATCCATCGTCTCCAATTTATTCCGGCTCAAGTCCCTGTTGGAAAGATTACACACGTTGACTTAAATCAAATGCTGTGATGTGATGCGGGTGCTGAATTTCATATGAGTTCTCCTTTGACTCTGGAGAGACTCAATGAAATACTCATGCTAACTTACAATCTTTCCAGATTCTTCAACGGGGAAAACAAGTCCTTTGGTACTGTTCTTATTTTATTTCTTGGCAATGAAAGTTCCTGTAAATAATTTAGTCCGGAGAAACAGCCTGGTTCCAGGGTTTCAATTTGATTAGCTCCAAGGTTTCTGTAGAAAAACAATATACAGGAGGCATGAGTATGAGCAAAGCTAGAGCACTCGCATTTTTCATAAGAATTTTCGTTAGTGGAATTTTCTTCAGCATGTAGCAATGTTCCTTGCGCACTACCAAATTATATCTAATCCAGCATGTGATTACGTTCACATTTCTACCATTGGCACATGTGGAGGTAGGTATACAACCATAATTACATAATTTGATCAAACCAAAATTACGTTCACGTGCACACATACATATATATATTCTTCAAATAAGATTATTATATGCATGTGACATGTTAACGTAAAACAAATTGTACTGGATTTTGACACGACCATTGCATGCATATAATTAATGCAAGGAAGCATAAGGATATATGTGTAACGTCGTTTTCACTCTAATGCAAGTTGGACTAGGCATTTTCAAAATTACTCCAACTTTTCTTTCCTTGGTTGACAAGGAGTGCTGCAAGCCATAAAGCATCTCTCCCAAAAACGAAAAGGAAGGGAGAGAGGTCTTCACATTTGAGAAAACACAAGAAAATTATTCTTACACATTGTGTAGCGTTGAGTTAGGTGGGAAGGAGTGGTTGCCGAGAAATTCGATCCGATTCCGGCTGAGATCCAGTTCACGAAGGGATTTGAAGCGACTCAAGTCACTCGACTCAAAGGAGCTAATCATGTTACGAGACCTGTAACGCATAAAAAGTAAGTAAGAAAATTGTCATCGTGTCTGAGTTTTCCTTTTTGCTCTCGCAAATGGAATGATTTTCGTCGGTTAGCCATGAAACTAGAGTAGGTTTCTTTTACGCTTATGCCACCACAAGGGGAAAATATAATCAGTTTTTTAAATTAAAGCTGGAAAGAAGTTCTTACTCTCACTATATGTTCATGGTTTACTTTAAAGGTTTGGCTACAAAGAAACTAAACCAAAAACTTACAAGCTAAGATGAACGAGATCATCGAGTCCGGTTGCAGTTGGAATGTTGGTAATGTTATTGCCATCCATAGTCCTGTAATTAAATAAAAGTAATTTACATCATTTTCCTGTCAATACCTCAAATTTCATACAATGACACACTCCAATGCTAAAAATCGTAAAACCCGTATAAATCTAATATCTAAATAGAAAAGGTTGGTTTTTTGGCACAAAATCATTGCCAGATATTTCCACATATTATAATTTATTGCCAGGACTGAAAAGTGAAAACCTTCATCGTCACAATAGAATATACAGAAGTTTATACACTTAGAATAAGAATGACTTATAACTGGAGGCAGCGAGCCATTAAAACTAATCGATAAAAGCAATAATAGACTTTGCCCTAGTGTTAGTATTACTTAAGGCCATATGTTTTATTTGTGAAAGCACTATTTTGCAGTTCCGTTACTCCACAAGATTTCACCAGCAAGTCCAACTAAAAGCTAAAAGCAGAATATTTAAGTTTTCGATCTGAACTAAAGATTATTTGCAAAGAAGTCTTAAATATTTGATAAATGATAGACGGCCTTGCAACAACTTCTCAAAGTGCCCTGGAAATTGTCACAGGAAAAACATGCTTTCCCTTGAGCACAGCAAAGCGCTCTAAATTATTCATTTGCCGTTAAACCCGAAACGAGCACAAAATTGAAGTGTGTTGACAAACAAGTGAGATTCCAATCAATTTAGAAAACTTTATCAATTCGAATAACATGAGACTCAAGAGATAACCAAGCTGCTTGGTTTTGGAACTTGATGTTTATCTTTGTGCAATTTTCAATTACAACTGCAAACAGATACGATCATGTTAAACATGGGGGGTTCCTTTCTTGAAACAAAGCGAATTTCCGAAAAACGATGATGTTTGCACGTTTCCTCAAGGGGAGACTAATTGACAATTTCGTGAACTTCCAATGACACATGTTTTTATGAACACATCCGTACATAAGCAAAGCATATACATAAAATCTGTTATATGAAACAATTTCGAACAAAGCATTTATGATTTCGTACACGTGTTCCTATTGAAAATGTAGAACGATTATGTATCTGTTTGTTTAAAGCCTCAGCAAGTAAATAGTGCCAACTTAGAATTACTGGTCAAGTGTTCTTACGATAATATATTACGCAAGAGAGAGCCAATTAAACATTTGTGTACGTACATTGGCGTATTCTAGCATATATGTAGCATCCTTCAAAAACAGTAGATATTTTATTTAGCCACTCTCGAGCGAAGTCGTGAGAAGCCACTCCATGCGTGAGCAGTACTCTCGCAGTGCCAACTAATTCAGCACAAAAACTTTTTTGTTTTGAGTTATTACGCTCTCTGAAGCGAATTCTAGGAAATGTTTTTATAGTGTGCTCATGCTGTTCAAATCTACACCCGCACGATAAATTCTGAATGTTTTTCCCTGAATCAGCATAAACTGAAAAACTAAAAGTCCAGCATGCTGCTGCTGGGCGAAGTTTGCTGTTTCAGTTTTTTTTTCTGTACAAAACACACGTTTGCATGCAGGTGTGAGTATCTTTGATCTTAATGAGGAACAAAGGAAAATCAGTTGCACAATACAAGTATTCTCCACTCCCTTTCGCTCCAGTTCGGGGTTTCAAAGATTGGAAATTATAACCTTGCTGCAATTTGCATACTTTTCTGCGTCTGCTGTTTTGCCGTCACTGACAGCCCACGCTACGCTTGTTAGCGTTTTTTTCCTCAAAAATAAATGACTCTTTTAATATATTCTTGCGAAGGGAAAAGATAAAAATAAAGATCGTAAAGTATTTCTGTATTGAATGACTTTTCCTTCGCATCAGTTCACGGGAGACATTTCCAGACAAAGAAATTTGCATATGAAAAAGAGTTTCCATCAAAAATGATTAAGCTCTCCACACGATCTTCATGAGGGACATGAGGCGAAGGCGACAACGATGATGATGATGCTTCTTCTTTACGCACGCATATCTACAACTCTTCGACCCTGTATAAACTCCTTTCCCTTCTTTCCTTCGTACTTTCAATCTTTTAAAAAACTGATAGAGTAATAATAAGCTATTATCATATCATCATCACCATTGTTGTTTTCATACACGAGCTTCGTTTAATGCTAGTTTTATCAATTTGATTTGTTGTCGTCGTAGTCGTTGTTGTTGTATGTGTTTATAGAGAATCTTTCAACAATGCATGATGCTGTTTGTTTTTCTATTATTTCCCTGTTCATTTTACTTGGTCTCCTTGGAGCATTGATATTATGCAAATTAATACCGATTCCCGGATCTCGCACCCCTCATTACTGCTCCTATCAATAGAGAAATGAGCACATTATGCAAAAATTTATCGTTGAAACAGTACAGTAAATATGTAACTTGATATTTATTAGGTTGAAATGAAGTGAGGCGAAAAAAATGTGCAAGATAAGCATGCCATAAAGGAGAGCTTCACAGCAGTAATGGGTATTATTATTGTTTAAATGGAAACGTCTTTTGTCTGCTGTTCCTCCTGTCCTCAGAGAAGTAGAGTTGCTAGACGCAAGAGAGTATAAGTCGATGTTGAACTATATCATCCTGAACTTACTCGTCTGGCGAAAATCGTTTGTTTTTACAGTATTTGATACCTCAACGCTGTTTTAGTGTTTTTAAAAAGTTGAAAACTGGCATTTGTCATGCTTCAAAGTGAATTTCCTGATTTCTAGAACACTGCCTCTGGTATTGACATAATGTTGAGTAACTTGAGCATTTAAAGGACTTCCAAACGACCATTCCCATTTCATAGAAATAATATGCGGATACTCCCTGCTGGAGTTACATAATATGGACCACAATGAGATGGCAAAGATATAATAGAAGGCAGAATCATAGGACAGAAATAATCATAGTTTTGGGTGGCATTGGCTGGATACTCGTAAAACCATACCCGTCACTGAAGTATAGGTTGATTTTTATACAAAATCCAGAAAAAAATCTAACGCTTTATTGAATCCATTTGGAGGAGAACTGGAAGAGAGGGAGGCTTACGGCTTCAAGTCATTTCAAGAACAAGAAGACGCTTTTGAATCTATGCAATAAAAAATAAATGTGTGTCATTGGTTGCATCGTATAATATACGGCAACTAGAGAAAATCATATCATTTACAAACCGTAAAACCGAAGTCACATGCGGTCCAAAAATGAAAGACTTGTTTGATGGTTGAACAGAGAGAAATCATAATTTAATGTCATACCGTTTTCATGAAAATTTACTGCCTTTTCAGACAACCGAAATGAAAAGTCCACCTGCACGTGTTCCACACAGACAACATATACTATACAAGGGAACGCTAACGTTATTAAAAAATAATTTTTTTGAGAGATTTTTAGACCTTGTGAGAATGCAGCTTACTACACCTGCTGCTGCTGCCTTAGTATCTACCTCTGGTGTCTCTGAAGATTGGATGGACCAAAGTACGTTTTATTGAAGTGATCTCACCTGCTGAGACACCATCCTTCTTCCCACTTCTTCCTCACACTCTTCTCATCCTACCTATTTCGTCGAAACCTATTTATTTTCATGAGACGTGATACAATGATTCCATTACATTATATGCATACGTCGGGATTGTTGTAAATTCATATGTGTATGCACTCATCTTATTAAATTGGCTGTGATACGTATTTTTATCTTTTACTTTCAATGAATTTCCAACGAGTTCTGTGTAGTCAGTGTGGATGCTGGCGTATATGATGATGTGCAACAACAAAATCGAAATGGATAATGTTTAGTGCTAGAAGCCATTCTCCACAATAGGAAATACATCGATTCTATAGGACGTGGAGGAAGAAGATGAGTGATGCCACCGCATCTGAACAACTTATAAAATACGTGTATTGAACGTCGCCGAAGAAATTAAATAACATCAAGAATTACAGGCGCTTCCAGCAGAGATTTCTTAATAGTCAATGTCATTATTCTTGGTTTGTGCTCTTCTCGCCGCACCACACATGCATCTCCATGAACGTTACGTAAAGTGCTAATATATCTTTAACACGTTCAAAAAGAGTGTAAAAACTCATGTTCTCTCAGCCTTTGGTAGCTTTGTGAAACGATTTTAGCCGAAATTGGTAGGTGAGTAATGTCTTATGCGAAGCTTTCCATTTTAAATTCTAGCCGCAGCAGCTAAGAGGAAAACCGTTTACGACAAGGGAGAGAGGAAAGAGGAAAATACGTGAAAGGGATTATGCTTCCCATTTCTCAAGCTATTCAGTAAACAATATATTTCCTTTCTAACAGGTTGGCACTAATTGGATTCGATAACTTTTCTTGGTTGGAACTCAGGCACTGCTAAGCCATCCTCTTTTTGACTCTTACACTTTGCTTTCTTCTTTTCTTATACTCTTCCAGGTTAAATTCCATCCGCAGATGCCTATTATTTAATATTCATGGTTGCCACACACGGAACACTGGCAAAATTGAAATGAAATTTTTACGAACATTCTTGAATAGCAGCCCTAATTTCCAAAGTTGTGCAGGAGGGCTCAGAATAGAATATTATAAGTTATTTACTAAACTACGAATGGAAAAATATATTTCTTCATCGGATTCCATGCAGACATTTTTTGACGCATTTACAATTGTTTGTACCTCTAATGCACCATTTGACCAGGATTCAGAGTGAAAAAAGATCCTCTCTCACCAATACCAAAATAAGAATTCATGGCGAAAATACCACAGGCAAAATACAAGCGAACCGAGGAGTTCGACGACGTTGAAATAAAATCCCATGAAAAGAATTCCGAAGAGGAAGAAATGAAATCCAGTGAAGCTTGTTACAAATGAAATGTAATTGTCTGCCCTCACAGTTCTTCTTCCCATTTCAAATGTCTCGCTTAACACTTCCATTATTACTTTTCAATTTCGATTTCCTTCCATCTGCTGCTGCAGACTTATGAAAGTTGGGAACTACATATAATATCCATACTTGAAGAAAGAACAATGATGTATTCATGCATGTTACACAAGAACGTATATATAGCCTATAGTCTACGTAACAGATATCTTGAAGAAGTACTAGACAAGCAGAAAGCAAAAGGCAAGGATCACATTCACGTCAGTTGAGAAGCAGAACAAAAGGATTTCTAAAACTGAAATTGGTATTCGTTGGTGGTCATGTGCGTATTGCCATGGTACCACCGACTATGGGTACGTTATGGGTCCCAGCAGTTCAACCTAACCCGAACTATGTACAAAACGCAACTCTCTCCAAAAATTCTTGAATATTTATATTAGCAGAGTAACAATCAACTCAAGCTGTTCCTCCGTCGTTCAACTAATCATTAATAGCACATGTCATGCTGTTTCTAATTTCGAGAAGCATTAGCACTGTGTTGAAGCGTGAAATTAACAAAAAATATGGATCATAACACTTGTGAGGAAAACAAAATTTATTGATTGTCAGTATTGTCACACAAGTAGAAAAGAAAGTAGGAGCGGCGGCGAATAGCATTGTACTTCACTCGCAGGTTTTGCTTCGACAAATAAAAATATATAACGCCATGCCATATACACAAGCAAATAATAAAAAAACAAATAAATCTTACAAGTCCCGAAGGCTCTTCAGTTTGGTCAGTCTGTTCTCCTGGATAGTTTCGATTTCATTGTTACTTATATTCCTGTTGATTGCAAAAGAAAAAAAAGAACGTTGCAATAAAATATTATACAAAAAACATGCAAATGCAAAATAATAACATGCTCTGCAGCAAACACTGAATAATAATAATGCTTATGCAGAATGTATACAGCTACATTAGCAAAATAATTGGGTATTCTATATACATCTATAATACATGTCATTCATGCAGATGAACTCTTTTTCGTGACGATATTCTGAGTTCATGATTATCTTTATACCGGACTACATGCATAATTCTGTTTCAAACGTAAATATGATTCTGTAAATAATACAAAAAACTAGTTGCTATTAACATAGTTTGTGTTTACAAAGACAAATGAGCATCGAGAGCAACAACGACAACTTGTCTACAAAATCCTTCTGTAAAAAAAATTGTCATGCAAAAACGGAGGATGCAGCAACTTTATGTCGCTCGCTGATGACGAGCGTTCACACGTAGAGAATTTAAAGAACAGTGGAAGTGGAGGACAAATGATTATTACGTTTGTTGTGGACTGAACTATGCTTACTTTTACAAATGTTTTTCATGATTAGATTGCGAGTATATCAATTATCATGAAAACGTGTAAAGCATACAAACAAAGCTCTTGGTAGAGCTAAAAACAATCATTGTGATACTCTCACTCGCCATTTGTACATAATTGCAACTATATAATACAATACAGTGAGCTGAAATATCAGTGCAAAAACAACTTGGTCGTTAATCCCACATGTGTGTATTTAGTTTTGTTTATTTATGATAATATTTAAAGTAGGTAAATGATAATAAAATAAAACTGCCCAGACAAACAAATCTCCTACATCATACACATATCTGTAATGACCCACCCTATCTTTAGCGGAGAAATGAAGAGAGATTGTGTGGGCACTTAGATTGGTAGGGAAGTCACTTCTAAACTGGCAGTTAGGTAATATTTTTGCGACTGCCTACGTAAGTAACGGTAAGCTTGTCAATTACAACAAAGGATGAGCAAAAATCGTGTATATATAGAAATCATTGAATACAACTTATTAGTTAACAACAATTACGAAGCTTATTAGTTAACTTTTAATTTCCAATTAGCATAACATGCATTCGTTTCGTTGTTGACGGCGGAATACCACGTAACAACTCGAAAGCCTTATTGTCTGATCACGTTTACGGGGAAATGTCTCCATGAATCGGGGCTTAAATCTTAGAGCAAGAGCTGCGGTCACGTAGAAACACGATTTCCTTGTTGTGTGCGTGGCAGAGAGCCATCCTCCAGCATTATTGTAGCCATTATTATTACCTCAATGTCCTAAATCGAATATCGAATGAAAGTCATTGTTATATGTGCGAGCGAAAAGCCAGCTTGTTGTGAAAGCATACTTACTAAATATCTACACAGAGTGGCTCACGTAGTACGCTAACAAATTGCTCCCATATTCAGGTAACAAGAAAATGCAAATCAATCAAAAAATATCCGATTACATGGAGAAATGCAGTGAGATTGTGTATTACATGGATGTCGCCTTGCATTAAGCTTGTTCTTACATAACTTCACGTTTCCAGGTGCGTGTGCCCTTGCCTTAAAGTCAGTTTCAGTTTGTTCCATGCAAGGAAACTTGGGGCTAGCTCATGCTTATAAGCATCCCTTCTTCCTAAGTTGGAGTCCAGTTGTGTGAGATTCAATGGAATCTGCTTTTCTACCTGCCTGCATGAGTAGAATGACACAGAATACAACGATCATTCGTCGTGACTAATCAACCTTTTTGATCTGAAACATGTGTACCTAACTACCAAAGTACACATGTATCTCTCAAGTAGTTTGTCAACATTTCTCTATCAACTCGAGCGTGCACATAGGAGACCTTTTCCTTGGCTTTTGCATCCACAATCCCTCATTCTTCATCATCTTGAAACCCTTGATGTTCTCTCTGGCTCTTTTCCTCTCCAAAATGTATTCAGGGACAGGTATTTTACAGCCATTGTAGAGAAAGAACAAGTAAGGGCACACACGAATGCACACTGTGGCATAAACAGCATGTGACTATGATATTTTTCCATTAAAATTCAACTGAAATTCTTCTCACATTGTCCCTTGCTTTTGGTGATGGTCGTCATTGCTTCACCCTCTAAAAATAGGAGGAGTAAAACATCCTCGTTCCAACGCAGCAGAGTATTACAAGAAAACTATACATAATTTAGGGTTTCGATGTAGTAAAACGTGATACTCTTTTGTAGCGACATTTATGTTGAAAAACTTGAATGAGTCTCAAATTGGTACAAAAGCGATTTATCCTGGACAAAGATTTGACTTTGACAAATCACAGATTCTAATAGCATTCATTATCCATATACTTTGACAAACGTAACTTCCTTAGCTTTCCCTCTGCCCCCCAAAAACGATTTGATTTCGGAGGGTGCAATAAAATCAGGTTCCTTTATTCAGAGTAAAAATGGAAAAATACATCTACAAACTAAACAGAGTTAAGCAGAAATTAAAAAATGAAAATATATACAAAACGGATCAATCAAACAGATATCATTGTACTGTTGTTATGCTCCTCTACAAAACACTCGCTGTCAATGTCAATGAAATAGATCATGCAAGATGTGCGAGGTATTCAAAAAGATTCAACATATTTCAAATTGATACTAGTTCATCTTGTCACTCTCCTTGTCCAGGCGTTATTCCATATTCTGAAGACATTTGACTGTTTATCGTGCCACTCATTCTGCCCGCTTACAGAGAACAAAATGCTACGAACGAAAATTGCTAGGAAAATGATAGTCAAAAGTCAAGTTGAGTGAGGGTTAAAAGCAAAGTCATTCTCTAAAAAGAATTTCAGCTGCATCACGTAAATTTCTTTCAAGTCAAGGAAATGAAAAAATATATCTATTCAAAGATGAAATGACGGGAGGAAAATAAAAGTTATTCTTCCAATCGCAATAAAAAGACGGGACAAGCATCAAAATTCATGCTGTCGTAATCATTATTGTATGTTTATGAGGTACACACACACACCAGCGCGGACTATCTCCCGAACAAAAGGAAGAAAAGTTGAAAGGAGAGAAATGGAAAGCATGGGAATGCGCTTGACTTCACAATGCTATAACTCCGTAACAAGATGATTATTACTCCAAGGGGCATCATCTCATCTTCGTCTTGAAGGTTCTATTCTCGTTGAATACTAAAAACCGAGCTGAAGAGTAACATGACAGCACTTGACTTCAAGCGATCGCTCCAACTCTCCCCGTTTTTGTAAGTGGGAGCAGACAATGACTCCTTTTAATTTTCACCACAATGCATACACATATCCCTGTCCAACGTCCAACAAACATGGAACAAAAACCCCGAAACTTATGTTGAGTTGCAACAAATGTGAAACGCAACAAACTATATAACTTTGCCCGTGTTCTATGTGTCCTGTTCTCCATGTTCATAACTGATGCTTGTATTTTATAACCAGCACACGAAAGTCATCAAGTCTCTCGCTTTTTATGTGATTGTCTTTTACAACACATTGGGCTCCCCCATTTTACATCACAATACCCATGATGGACGGACAATTTCCCTTCGTAACAAAACAACCAGCAGCTTGAGAGCTAGTAGACTTGCCTACGCTCCTAAATTGTCGATCATGTTTTTGGTGTGAATGTGATTTGTAATTGTGCTTGTTATCTCCAAACAATGTTTATGTTTTTGACGCATGAGAAGCAAAGGTTAAAACACAGTTGAAAGTACTTCGATCAACTCAACTTGACATCCATCCGAGACTATGCTCTTTGAAATCATACATTATATCCTTTGATGAAACAGAGGAAAGCATTTATGGGAAGGAAAGATGTAGGCTCATTCTGTTCTGTGTTTGGTTGCATGAAGGATCAGTTTATCGCGATCCATGAACAAAAAGCGATATCCAGCAGTTTCCTCATAACCAGCAGATCAATATTCAACAATCACATCAGAGCATATCAGCACATCGTGTAATATTGCTTGGCAAATGGGCTTTCTAAAATCATTACAATATCCCAATCCCATCACTTGCTCATTATTATGTTTTTTTGGTCTTCTCTTTTTTCATTTCATTTTTCAACAGAGAAAAGGCCGAACACACACTTTCGGGTATAGAATATCAGTGGACTCATAAATAAACATGCGTATTTTTTCGGCAAGCTAACCTTCTTCAACTGAGGTAAATTACATTATTTCTTCCAAGGGACGGAACAGTTCTAGCAGAAGTGATAGGGAATCTTAGAAATATTATGCACAATGTATGGGTATATATGTACACACTTATACCGCTACTTTCAGTTTCCAACAAAGGTCTTTCAGCTTCTGGAGGAAGCCCATAGAAATTTTGAGAATATACGATATTTAATGTCCCTTCTCTCCTCTTCTTTCTTGGAGAGAGAGAGGAAGAAGACGCATCAATAAAAGGATCTTTTCATTTTCCCCTAGTTTCTTTTACCCCAAGAGTAACTGTGGGACGTATCCTTATTCAGTCGTTAGAGCTGTATTATTTTCCTTCTTCTTCTTCATCTCTCCACATCTCTCCTTCGTCATCGTCATTGTGTTTCTTCATCTTTTGTATACCATCACCAGCCAACCGAACAAACCGTCGGATCCGTCCATCGTCCGAACAAGAAAAAGGGAAGAATAATGGTGTATGCATTAACGTTCCCTATGTCTTCCTCAGAGCTTTTTTTTTCTCTCTCTCTCTCTCTTTTCATTGTGAACCATTATATAGGTTACTCTTTCTGTCTGTATACTTCTGGGAAGATTTCACATTTCAACTTATGAAAAGGAAGAAGATGGAGTAGGAGCAAGAGGGAGAAATGGGGGAGCATTCACCAGCGGTAATAATAACAAGAAATCATGTAGAAAAGATGATGGGCAAGCACAGTGGTTTTTCCTTGCCTCTCTCTCTCTCGCCCCATCCATCCACACAGCCTTGGCTGGATGCATTGTACAAAAACGATGAAAAAAGCTATGTACGTAGAACTAGAATGCGATGCAAACTGTTTTCCCGTGGATATGAATAAGGAAAAAAGGACTGCTAAATGTTGTACAATTTAATACCAAGTTAAAGTGAATGGAGTAAAATGGATGCAACACAATGTATCTTAGAAGATGCAGCTGGAACAATCTGAGTACACACTTTGGTTTCCTTCGCCCACAAATATACATGGCATGGCAGCGAGGAGTTTCTTTCAAGAAGAGAGGAGAGATGTTACACACCGCTTGCTAGACATATTTCCACATAGTACATTCCTTACGTAATATTTTTTCTTGTGCACACTCCGTTTCGTCCTTTTACGTATATGGAGAAAAAACAGCAGGGTGTCAAGGAACACGTAGATACTTACGAAATTCATATTATGAATATATATATATATATTTTCATTTACAACCACATAGCTAGTATTTATTGAGCAGCTCTTCTAAATGGAGTATCGCATATATAAAATATTCTTAACTTCTAAATCTGTGGGGATTCAAAAGTTTTGTACAAATTTGAAAAGCAATAACCACTCCAAGCATTCTCTCCATTTCTTTTATTCTTTAAAGAAAAACCTATTTAAAAACTTCACAGATTTCCAAGTACTTTGATGGAGGTTTTTTCTTCTTCAAAAATGGTGCAATGCTCCCTACTCCCTACATTCCTTTCAAGGGGAAAAAATAAACCTCTCAAAAACTCATTTCTTCCAGAGATGAACTTAGTACGAGACAAAAGTAGAAAAAAAACTGGAAGAAACTTTAATGCATATAAATACGCAAAAGTAAACTGAGTAAGCTTGGAGCACAAACCGCCATCACGGCCGAATATATTATTTCACTTTCTTTCCCTTGCGAAAATAATAAACGCACAAAAGAATTAACTGAATTGAGTAATTCGCAAATAATGCCAACGGAAACTGAACTTGCGGCATACTGTAACTTCTATTTTAAATGAATGTTTCGTACAATTCAAGAAGAAAGCATGTTGTTGGAAGAACTAAACATAGATTGGTACGATATAAAGAGAGAGTGTCGCTCAACTCAAAAGAGAGACATTTCTACTTAGATATGTACAGTTATTAGTTCCACACAAGAAAGTTTTGGAACAACAGGAGGAGCAGTGGGAAGTGGGTCTTAATGGTATTAAAATAATACGATGGAGAAGTATCGTTTCCTCGACAATCTAATACTCAACTGACATTCCATGAGAAGATGTACGAAATTACTTCGGCTTGGCAAAACTCAATAGAATGTGTATGCATGTATGTATATGGCTGTAAATACCACGTGAGAGAGAGAGAGAGAGTGAGAGAGGGCTTTTATTACTGAGGAGAAAAGTATGCGAGTTGACATTTCCGAAGAAAGACAGTGCAAGCCGACATGACACAAGGGAATGGGAGAACGATTTCCAACTGGCAATTACTGGCTCTTGTAGTTGTAATATAGCAAGTAGCAAGACATTAACAGCTAACATTCTCCAGGAAAAAGCGTGCCTGTCACAGCACTCAAACACTATTACAACAACATCTCTCGTGTAATGTGTAATTGAGTTTAGCATTCTCCCGGAAGGAAAAGAGGGAGAAGAGCTGATAGGTTTTTGTTTTCACTCTCTCTCTCTCTCTCTCTCTCTCTCTCCCTCTCTAGATACCTTCTCGTTTCATGAATTTCCCCTGGTCACCACACCATTGCACTGTAATTCACTCTACAGCATGCTATAAACTTTCTACGGTAGCCTAGCCACGGACTGATTAAGGAGTCCAGTCGGAAGGAGATATGGTGAATTATTTGCATCAATATGCTGAGCAAGCTAATTTTCTTTGGGTATATGCCGAGTCCGTTTGTAAATACTGCCAGTGTGATGATGACTTTCATATCCAATTTTCTTCCTAATGTAATAATAACCAGTGAAATGCTTGATTTCAGAACGAATGAAATTCACCTACAGAAAGAGAGCGAACCAACGTCCACATGTAGTTACTTCCGCTATGTACAAATTATATTAGGATGTTGTGAGGAATTCACGTTAGAATATGTTATGGTCCTAATAGAATTTCTCTCCAAGACTAGGAACAATTCCTTTTATAGAGACCACATTCCAAATCGTGAAACTGCAAGTCCAGAAAGTTGTAAGACAACATCATAAATTCGCCTAGAATCGTTTGGGAAATGGACTATGGCTCTTCTTGGCATTTTACTTCCCCATTTTGCGATCCTTCCACAGAATCATTTTGACGTGGAGAAATACTTACACCAAATTTTAATTAAAAGCACTAAGTCTTGATCGACACATCAATATCTAAGATTTCGTCTATCTGTCTGTCAGTGCCTGCTTGAATTGAAGGGAAACTTTCGGTGTAAACGAAATGGAACATTTTTTTGGAGGAGTGGAGTATGGTTTAAAGAGACACATGAAAACTTACACACAGAAAGGGATCTCATTGCGAGAAGGGGAAAAAAATTGGCTGGCGAAACGGTTGAGAGTTGACCGCCCTCTTCATAAAATCTTGAGATAATGACAAGTCATGAACGCCCCAAAGTGTACGAGATGATCTTTCTGCTGATTATCCCCTCGACAAAAAAATGTTACCAAAATGTATATTGCTAGTTTCGCAAATGATTTTCTCTGTACACCCCCTAATCTTCCAGTAAGTACGTGATACTGGGTTGGGGAGGATGCGAAGGTTGAGAACATTGTTGTACCGTCGTAAAGGTTTACTATTGCAAATCTTGAGCAGGGCAAATGTTTTTTGGAGGATGTTTCTTTCCCTTTGAGCATCTAAGGAAGGAGGTAATTGAAACATTATTTCCAAGTACGAGCATAAAATGACACTTTCCCATTGACTGGTTGCGGCTGTATAGCTGCTTTCATAGCACACCAACTCGTATTTGTATTGAAAAACGAGCTCAGCCTCGTAGTTCAGAAGACGAGGTAGATTATTTTTGCACAGTGTCGTTTAGTTAGTGCGTCTCAACAAATTATTACAACTGTCTCATCGCGTGGTTCATGTTTTTATCTACACATCCCACTGGAATGGAAACTATTATGTTTTGCAAGGCATCAATGTCTCCTACAAAATTACAACAATAGAATATTATGGATCCACATTTGGATCGACTGCTCTTTGAACTGGAATGTACAAAAGAGGTTTGAAATTTTACACGCTTCGTCGTACTGTAGTACTCAAACGAACAATAATGTGAAGGAGAGAGATGTGTTCATAAACCGTAAGACTTCACAAAATGGAAATAAGGGATTTTCTTAGGAAAATGTGTGGTAAGGTGGAAAGAGATGCAACCTTCAATGCGATGTAAGGGTCATTTCTGCTTTTCAGTTTCATCTGTGGATAATCCAGCCCTTTTCCCATCGGTGCTTGGTGTTCTCTTCCAAAAACGACTACAAATCACTTGACAGGCGGTAGTACATATGCGGGCCTATTTTTTCTTGAATACGCCATTGAAACCATTGTCAGCCCACGAGAAGTCCTTTCCCACAACAGGAAAACTACTATTGTGTATTCACTTGGGAAATTCATCCTATTGATTCGATTCAGTACTATTTTTCTATTTTTTCTAGTTTCACCTACTGAATACATAATATCATATACACACCGTCTGGAGAATTTCGATCCCAACAATAAAGTTTGATGTTGTCAGTATATTATGGCGTTTAGAGACTGGAATAATTTCATTTCCTATATTTCCCACGCACTTTATTTCGTAATAGCTCTCGAGTTCAGAGGGAATTGGGAAAATATATTGACGCCTGTAAACTGATGAGCTGTCGCATCCCATCCAGTCTTCCATTCAACACCATTTGCGCTTGAAATTCAAATTCATTTTATGTCCATGTCTCGCATAAAATAGAATACCACATTATCATTATGTCGTCCCATTCTAACTCGTGATAAACCCCTCGTTCTAATTGAAGGGAATGTGTCTATTGTACGCTGGATATTTCATAGGCAGACGACAGGATAAGAAAGGAATTGGCATTGGAACATGTATTTTGATTACAAGCAAGGTGTCGTGTGACATGTAATTATTATTATACAAAGTTATCAACATGACGAGTTGTTATAGGGTTTATGTCGTCTTAATACGCTTATGTCGTCGATAGCGGTATGCAACAGCGGCAAAAATTTTAATATGAACATTTCATGAAAGGAATTTTGGATGTTACTCCGAGTTGGCTTTTAATAAAATTCATCAACCCAAATTAGGTTTTGTCAGATACATCGCCATTCAGCTATTCTGTTATATAATTGAATTCTTTGCTCGTTTGCACATTTTTTATTTACGGAAATCGATTTTTCGACTTCAGCAAGCCATATCTCGCCAAAACTACCCCAAATAGGTTGACTACAGACATATTTCTAGCTAAATTTTCAATTCTAGGAAATAAAAGGAAACGGTGCGATGTGCGATAACAAAAGTGGAGAAAGTATTCATGTGCGATAAGGTATTATTGCGTACGTACTTACAAATTAGGACGAAGTAATTGATAAACGACTTATTACGATGAAGGAGATGGCGAAAGGCTTTGTTAATTGCATTTCCCTTTCCCGTTGTTACACAATCATATTATAATCAACAAGATTACAGTCGGAGTAATCAAAGCTTTTAGCATTTTCTTCTTTTTTTCGTCCTTACACTTTGTATTCAATATATTTGCAAGGGAAAGTGTTAAGCATATTTATATCGTGTTATTAAGTTTACAAAGTCATTCCCTTGCTTTATGCAGCCGACTTCCCTTGTTACACTTTTCGCATATTTCGCTGCTGTCGCAAAGCAAAGAGAAACAACACACGCCACGACGGTGCTCCTAAATTCTCAAGGTTGATAAAGAAACAGAGGCTACATTTCCTTTATGGTCGTTCTGAGAATAATAACCATATTTCAAGAGGGTAAATCCCATATAAGTGAAACTATCTTCCACTAACGCGAATATAATGTGAACCTGAGTGAAACTACTACTTATACTCATACTCACATCCGCATTCTCTTTGTACGAATAAAGGCAACGTATATATGTATGTATTTTTATCTGGAATTATGAAGAACAATTTTGGTTAATGAGTTTAAGCCAACAAACTTCAGAAGCGAAGCAATGCTAAGCTCTTGTTGGCATTCTACTCAGGGGAGACGGAACATGGAAAGCAATAATGGTATAATGGTAAGATTTAATGACGTTATTATCATACTTGTCGCCTGGCTAAAGAGATTCAATTTTCGGGGAAATTTTTATGTGCCCTCCTTTACTTCTCATATTCATGTTCTGCGAAGATTTACAAGGTTTATATGTCAATCTAGACATACTTAGTTATAATTTTGTAATGGTAATAAAAGGGAATCGAATGTCTGCACAACTTGAATGAATTGTTGTGACTGTTTTTAAACCCATAACAATTTCCTAAATGAATTAAAACGATTTGGTGCAAGTAAGCGATATGCTTGCGAAGGCACGATAGGTAAATATTAGATATGATTTAAATGATTTTCTATCCCATTTAGCCAATATGAAACGTAATATAGTGCCATTACGTGATAATTATGCCAATCTGTCTGATACCTAGAAAATGTCTGCCTAAATATACTGACGATATAGGCCATTTAAAAAAGACTCAAGTATACTTACAGCGTAACAACCCAGTTGGGGAAGTTTGGAGGGAACTCCGTGAGACCTCGCTTCCGACAGTCAAAGAAAGTGTCCAGGCAGTCGCATGCTGGATGACACAGGGAATCGCTCCCGATATCAAATGCAAACGGACTAAAACTCGAGTTCGTCATCTCATCTTGCTGACTCGACGTCGTCGACGATGAGTCCGTGGACCAAAAGAAGGACGGTGTTGGCGAGGAAACGACACTTTGGAATGTGTCAAGGTGCGCTAGGCACGCAATTAGGAACGCGTAGAAAATCCTAGTCGCCGTCCCCATCACCACTCGATTTTCAAATCTCATCTCTTACATTATATTCTT
>JAQFZW010000783.1:0-42516 GCA_034687055.1 Heteromurus nitidus | reverse complement strand
CTATGCATTCAATTCATTAATTCACTACTACTTGGCAATAACACATTTGGAAGAGAGCTTAGTTGGTGCTTTGATCTGTTTAAATTACATTTAAAAGTATGTCTGAAAGTGACTGAAAGACAATGTGCTCCATTATGTGATTTGATTCGCAATCGTACATATTTGCTATATGGAAGTTAAAAGTTGGTGATATGTATAATTTTATTGGCCATTTCAAAACCAAATTGAAAATGTTTGTGGCTCGAATTCGTGGAAATTAAATGACTAACTGCTAGATCGATAGTTATCCAATTTACAGATTTGGTTCGGGTCCTTCCATAGTTTTTTTTGAATGGATTCCGATTGCGATGTAAACGAATAATTTTGTTGTAAAGAGTCACAATGCTGATCGAGTTTGTGTTGGTTGAGGTAAATTTATTAAGTACAAGTTTTTACTTTATTACATATCATATTACAACATGAGCATACCAAGTAATTTGAATGCCAAACCGAAATTAAAAATAGGTAGCCTTCAATTTAGAAGATGCATGTACAGACGCATACATATTGTATTAGATTCAGTAAAATATGTCATACTTAAGATTGACTGTACTGTACGTCTCACTTGATGAAGACAACATATTCCGTGAAGGGCTTGATTATTAATATACACGATTATTTGGTGCAGTGCAGAGATTCAATATAATACTGTCAATATTTGATTTAAAAACGGGTTCATATACAAAGTATTGTACCACTTCTGCAAATATTCTGAAACAGTATATTATACAGGTACAAACAAAGGGTAAACAGCATACCACATATGCCAGCATTATGATTTTGATCAGTTACACAAAAAAGCTTTGGCAAATTCTTCATGTATGCATGCTCTCTGCCAGTTCTGTTCTAACAAAACGAAGTATCTGTGTAGCTCTGCAAGTGATTGGAGTAATCGTCGTAAGCTACCCAAAGGATAAATTTTGCTAGCATAAGTTAGCTCATAAGAAATCAATTGGGTTTACTAAAAAGACCATCACATATGTTGCAAACATATTTGCTACAAAAAATTATAAAAGTACGAGAGGATATCCGCTCTGTTGATAGCAAATATGTAGCTGACAGCGACAACTAATGTCAAATCCAGTTCAACCCAAATCGTCCAAATTGTGTATGCAAAATGTAAATACTTGCTTCGATGACAAGAAACAAAGACGAATACACGGAGGACAATAGCATCAACATCGTATAATCGTATATACTGGCGTGTTGGTGCATACTACAAACTTTTAAGATTGGGGTTTGGTTTCAATCTATGTTCTCGCTTTGATTTTAAATCCACTTCGTTAGAGAAAAATCTTGCTGACAGCAGAGCAGTCAACAAACAAACATCCAGAGTCTTGCTTTCTTACAGCCACTACTCGTTTTTTGCATGTTGTTCATGTGAGCTTCTATCTAGTTTGTCTGAGGACGGGAAGTCGGCGGAATGATGTAATTTAGCGATTTAAAGTTCAATACTCGATGCAGGAACCTGTTCCTTCAGGGTTCTAAGAACATGTGTGGGATGTAACAACAACACACAAAAGAAATCTTTTTTACATTGAAATCTAGACGGAAGTCGATACATGTTTAAATTATCAGAGATCTAAGAAATGTTGGGATGTGGGGTCGGTGCTGATCTTTTGGCGAAAATTCACCCTTGATTTTATGTTTTTACTTTAGCCCAAATACAAGCATGCGTCCAGCATATATTACAATTACAAATATATTTCTTTTCGACAAACTTCATATAAATAGTTCTTATATATGCGCTTGTCATTTCAAGAGCAAGGCCATGCACGTTCCTGAATGGTTGACTTGTTCATGCCATCCTAGTTTAAAAGATTCTTTTGCTTTTCAGAAGCAAATGCGCAATGCGCTTGCACAAATGTATCACACGTCACACATGCATAAATGGATGAATCTATGAATTCATATACAAGTTCATATGCGAGTTTCATCTGCTACTCACAAGCTTGGTGGTTGTGGCTGTGTCAGTAAACGGGAAGCAAGATTAGTGCTTTTAATCCATGACAAGAAAACTCATACGAGTATAAACACTCACTCCAACTCCAGAGTATGATTATGCTGACTAAAAAGAGTTGGGCTTGTACGCTAGGACTAGGACTTACATAGGCATGCGTATATTGTGGTAAAGACAAGTAGGCTTTAAAAAGAACTGCTGAAATCACAGGTGCATGTCTATAGAGATACCTACTGAATAGATTTTTACTATTGCTCTGTTTGTCGTTCGTCAAGTTCAGCTTGCACAATATATGGGTAAAGACCGCAAAAGTATTTAACACAGTTGCAAGGCGCTTCTCCTTCCTCAGCGTATATCCGACCCGACTCATCCTTCCTTCATTCACATATTCATAATCATAATCCTTCCTTTCCTTCACATTCCACAAGTGTTTTTAATCCTAGTCAAATAATACATATTGAGCAGAGGGATTGCTCACACGTAAGCATTTGCACTCGGTGTAGCTAAAAAACTAACACGAAATTTGCTTGTGCTTTAGCAGCTGGATTTCAAGGTCTGAAACCATCACGTCGTCACACTTTGTTGAGTTGTTCTAGTGTCCAGTCCACTCTGACTCCACTTTTCTGCGGACTCTGTGAACGTGAAGGACTCTTGGCGAAAGTAAAAGGAATTAATAGGATTTTATAGTTGCATCCACACTCGGAATTTTTAACTTCAATTTAGAAAAATGGCAGGAAAAACTGTATTTGTCACTGGAGGTATAATATATGTACATATAAATTTTATCAATGTAGGAGATAGCATTATGGGGTCCTTGTCCAAATTTAACAGATTGTTCAGGTTTTGAAGGCATGATTCTGTGTGTTTTTCTCAGGAGCCGGATACATTGGGAGTCATTGTTGCGTCGAGCTGCTCGAAGCTGGTTACAATGTTGTTGCCGTTGATAATTTTGCAAACAGGTTAGTGCGGCGGACGGGAATTAGTTTTGAAACATTTCTAATTTCCTCCGATGTTTAGGAGAATTTTGCCTAAAACTGTGTGTAAATCTAAATGAACTAGTGTGGAGGAAGATGGTACAGCTACTGCTCTGAAACGTGTGGAGAAAATCACCGGGAAGCCTGTAACGTTCTACAAATGTGACCTGCTGGATGCTGAAAGGGTGACGAAACTTTTCCAGCAGGTATCTGATGATAATATTCATAATTGAATATAAGTTTGAAATGCGTCAGTTAAGGACATTTTCATAAATGCCCATATGCATACATTTTTCCAGCACAAAATCGACTACGTCATTCACTTCGCTGCATTGAAAGCCGTTGGGGAGTCGATGCACATGCCACTTCAGTACTACAAGAATAACCTAATTGGAACAATTAACTTGCTGGAGGTATGCAAACTTCAACCATATTTAGGCTTTAAATGTACAATGTTTGGCACATCATATCCGTGTAAGCCTTCGTGATGTATTATGCTGATCGAACACAATTTTTTTTGTTCAAACAGGCCATGCAAGCCACAAACTGTTACGATCTTGTGTTTTCCAGGTAAACATTTTATGTTTGACATATTTATGTAACTGCAAATATTACGTAGGAGTGAGCAGGTGTTTCATTATCCAATCCTAATCCTAATCATTCATTGTAATTATTAAACAGCTCATGTTGCGTTTACGGAGACCCGGAGTTTCTTCCTATTACCGAAGGTTAGCGAATACCACAAAAGTTGTAGTGGGAAAGCCGTGACAATGAAATGACATTGATCGCATTAACTATTTAACTATAATCAATTTGCAGAACATCCCACCGGCAATGTGACAAATGTGTATGGCCGTACAAAATATTTTATCGAGGAGATGCTTAAAGATTTGTCGAAATCTAATCCAGTACGTTTTCCACAAATGCCACAAATTCATATTCATTCAATGCGAAATAATGGATAAAGTAGTCCAAAAAGAAAAAATACTTCACTTGATTTTTAGAAATGGAACATCATTTCTCTCCGCTACTTCAACCCTGTCGGAGCCCATCCTTCCGGTTTGATTGGGGAAGATCCAACAAAAGAAGTCCAAAATGTGATGCCTTTCATTGCGTCTGTAAGTTACTTCATTCAATGCTTCAAATACAAACCAGGTGGACCTTTGAATTGACGATATGTAGTTTTCTGAAACTCGGAACAATGATTTTTCGCCCATGATAGGTTGCGCTCGGCAAGAGACCACAAGTGACTATTTTTGGCAATGATTACAACACACCTGACGGTACCGGAGTACGGTGAGCTTTTTGCATTATATTTTTTGATGGCATAATTAATGCTACCATTACAATATCGATACATATTGCAATTTTGTTTTTTTGCTTAATAGTGACTACATTCATATCATGGATCTTAGTTCAGGCCACCTTGCTGCCATTAAGAAGCTTCAAACAACGGAAAATCTTATGTACAAGGTAGAGCGAAATGAACCAACAATTTTTACAAGACTATTCCTATTCTTTTCAGAAAAAAATGCTAACCATAGAAAAACTGTTTCATGCATCTTCAACATCATGATCACATCACATCTTATCACAATCGTCATCCTCAAATTAACCATCATTTTTCTTCAGGTTTACAATCTTGGTAGGTTTTCAAACATCATTTTACATATATTCCTTGCCTGTGGAATACTAAGGATCTATTTGAAATGCAAACTTGTTTAAACTCATTATAAAAGGCTTGGGAAGGGGCATGTCTGTTGTCGATTTGATTCGAGAATTTGAAAAGGCGACAGGAACAAAGGTGCCCACCGTTCAAGGTGAAAGGCGATATGGGGATGTGGGCACACTCATCTGCGCTGCTGAGAAGGCCCTCAGTGAGCTCGACTGGGTGCCCAAATACAAGTTGCCCCAAATGTGTAAGGAACATGAACAAACCCAATTCAATCCACGTGTTTTATCCAGGCTGTGAAATCATGATCCCACCTCAAAACAGGCAAAACGTTATTTATACCAAAGCACGTTCTCTCCTTGAATCAAATCAGTTATTTGACCTGCGTAACGTATTTAACACGTAACGGGAACGGGGTAATATTATGCAAACTCACATACTGCCAAAATATTGCTCAAAAATGCATGCTACTTATTTTTTGGCTCATAGACGGCCTTTTTGGCACTAAAATGTCAAAAGTTGATATCTTATTTAATCTCAACTAAACTGTATATTGTATTGCTTGCGGCGTCATTCATCACCGCACTACCACGACTTACAAGACAAGAGACAAGCTGCACTGATGTAGTATTCTGAAAATTGGCCGGCTTCAATTCACTGGTTGTTTTGGAACATGATCTTTTCTAACTCCGTAACTCTGAAAGATCATTCTGGGTCAGCTTTTTAGTTTTCAATGACTACATATAAATTTTAATGCATGTGGGGTCGCGGAACGAACCACGAAAACGATTATTTTAAGTTATCGTTGAATGTATCTGTAGTCAAACGTTTTGTCGATACACAAATACCCAGATTAAATACTGCACCAAAACATCACATGCACAACATGCCATATGTGATCAATTTGTCATGTAATAACATTGTAAATTGTAATTTGCACGCTCAATTTCTGCCTAAATCACTTGTTTTGCACCGTTAAATGCACTTATGCTCAATGTGAACCACCGCAATTAAAACCTCTATAATCTATTGATGTTGTTGGGATGGAGTATTTAATTGAATTATTAATGTGCACGAGCTTACACAGGTCCTAATTATTTATGTATGTAGGTCTACAATCTAGGAACGGGTAAAGCTTCCTCGGTACTCGACTTAATCCGGACTTTTGAGCTCGTATCGAAAATGACAGTGCCGTACGTTATGAAAGAGAGGCGTCACGGGGACATTGTCTCCATGTTCGCTGACACGACCCTTGCCACCGAAGAGCTTGGTTGGCAAGCCCAACATAACCTGCTCCGCATGTGTATGGTTCTTAACTTATTTATTAAACATCCTTTTCCTCATATTTTAACCTTTTGTCCAATCCGCATAATTTAATCTCAGTTTTGTTAAGCACAATACTTTTCACGCTTTGATATGAACACGTAGTGTCGTAGTGGGGTTTAACGGGGATTCGTAGAAAATAACTATTTATTCAATTCCAGCAGCATTTATTTCCCCATGATTGAAAAATGGTTGCCTGTTTAAATTCAAGTTTAATCCACGTTAAAAATATTTGTGTAAAATTCGTCAATTTCTCAGCCTGGACCAACTTCAATGATCCACATTTTCATACTTACAAACGTTTTAATATTTCTTTCCTTTTCGAAACACATTTACATGTACACAGGCGAGGACTTTTGGCGCTGGCAAACAATGAACCCCAACGGTTACAAGTCGGAGGGTGGTGCATCCAATGGCAATGGAGTTCCTGAGAAGTCTGCCGGGAAGGCTGCATATACGAACGGAAATCATCTGAATGGCGACGGTGTCAAAGCATCGAATGGTCACTAACTTTATTCACAAAGTGGTGGCTTGTAAATCAGAAAAATCGGGACGTAAATCTAAAATATCGTTCTCGATAAATCTGTAATTTCTTTTCAACATTTGTTGCAGGATATGGATCATATTTATCCAGAAATTTTATTCTTGTATATAGCAATTTTCATGTTTTAAATATTAGACATTCAGCTGGTTTCGATCTGATAACTTCCAATTGAAAGGTATAACTTCGGTTCGCATATTTTAAAGTTTTATTATAAAGTGGTTTCGATGATTGTGAGGCAAAGTTGTATTAGAATTGCATCAAGCAAAATCAATTTTGAAAGGTGAAGGATTAAACATATATATATATATACTTTAAGGTATAAATATAAATTTAGCGAGAAATATTTTTAAGTTTAGAATTTGCTTTGTTCTGTTTGTTCAATAAAACCAATAATTGTTATCAATGTTATAAAACCTATTCTTTGTTTACTTTTGTAAAAAGCATGTTTATTCATAAAATCCATTGTTCTTTACAATCCCAGAGAAGGAAGACACGTCATGTCG
Source organism: Heteromurus nitidus (assembly GCA_034687055.1). Taxonomy (NCBI): domain Eukaryota; kingdom Metazoa; phylum Arthropoda; class Collembola; order Entomobryomorpha; family Entomobryidae; genus Heteromurus; species Heteromurus nitidus. The sequence goes on along the minus strand of JAQFZW010000783.1, from coordinate 35,501 downwards.
AAGAAAATGTTCATTTCTTGGAAGCAAATGATTTATGACAAAATATCATTTTAATGGTGGTGCAGTTGCATTCATTGAAAAACTGTTACTGTTAGTATCAATTGAGTACGTATTTCTGATTACATATGTGCTACTTTCTTCTGGAACTTTAGCAGGATTAGTAAAATCACTCCCACTTTGGACACTGGCATAAAATCTTGTTTTTCATTCTTATCATTCATCCTGTTAGTGGCTGTTAGCATATCTCACAGTTTACCAACAAGTGACCAAAAAGCCAAACCTAGTTTTTAAGTAATCGAGTGACTACCGAGTAAAGTTGATTTCCCAGTATCATTGTCCGAGATATCTTTATTTATTCTCCGTTCAACCATGAACCAACGATTCTACGTTTTACTTGCACTGATTATTTGTGGAGACTTCGCCAGAAATGCGTCTGGTATGTACAAAAGCTAGTAGAAAGTTCTTCACTTCACGAATGCGAGTAATCAAATTTGTTTAACATTCCAATTTTGTCGATAACGCAAAGGTCTGCCAAAAATTCGGGTCATCACGGAGGATTTCAGTGCCTCCCAAGAAGCAATGAGACCTGGAAGGTACGACAAATGCACTGAGCGTGGTCATTCATGTGTGGATTTCGATGAATGTTGCCAGAAGACGGATATCTGCTCGAAAGGACTAGATCCTTATAACGTCTATTCAAAAAATTGTGGCTTGCCATTCTCGTGGTAGTCTCAAGAGGATTTATATTTTCGAAAAGGGCCATCATCGTTGTTTCAAAATGTTCATGTATTTTTAATTATTTTAATTTTTCCAAGTATACAAGATGGCTGTTAATAAATTTATATTAATTACTTCACACCTTGCTCAACTTTATTCTGGGTAATATCACCTAATTTATTAATTTATTCTTGATATATTCGGACCCAATCAATTTCCATCGTAGGTTTAGTCCAAGTGTTCGGGTCCATTGGAGGAAAGTGGCTAAAGAATGATCCTCCAACGGCAATGTTGAAAATAAAGTTGGATGGCCGAATGAATGGTTGTGGTTCACCTTCACAAGGCCACTTGCTTGAATCCCCGTTGAAATATCCGTCGGTCAAGGAAGCCTCGTAGTATTTTACATTGTCAATGTACCATTCCAGTTTCGAAGGCACCCAAAGGACTGCAAATTCATGGTAATCAGAACTAAAATCAAAAGGGGTAGTCCGTTCCACTCCCTTCGACGTTAAAACATTATATGCACGTCCCCAGTGACCAGTCATTTCAATTTTGTTGGCTTCTGAAGGTTGACCACGATATTCAGCAATGTCAATTTCTTCATATCTGCACTCCTTCTCCGTGAGAAGCCAAAGTGCAGGCCAGAGGTGATCTCCTCGTGCAAGCCGAGCTCGTGTAACGTAAGCTCCATAAGCGAAGCCATCGCCTTTTTGAACAATTCGTCCAGAAGTAAAGTTCTTGTCTTCCATGCGTTCTTGACGGGCAGTGATTACCAAAGTCCCATTTTGGACGGCAACATTATTACGACTGTAGCATTGAAGATTGCCACTTCCGTATTCTACAATGGAGCATATTTTATGGAGACAATGTTTATCATTATTTGCATTTTCTAATTAATATATGCGTCGCATAATGCCCCAAAATATTTAAAACTTTGTAACAGACCTGCCCCACAGCCTTCTTGGTATTCCCATTTGTTCAGGTCTAAAACGCTACCGTCAAAGTTGTCTTCGAAGACAATTTCACCTTCCCAAAAAGCGTTTGCAATACACAGAGATGACAAAAGCAGAATTATACACCTCATTTTGGAGAAGGAATATAACTGACACGACTAATTAGAAACTAAGACATAATTTCTTGTTTACCAATTTGTACGAAGTTATCTGATCATCATACACACAAGTACTAATATCAACTTAAATGATGATTGAGATTATTTTACAGAGTGTTATATGGATACTTGAAAAGATGTGTCAGGCATATTTATGTATGTCGCCACTTGACACTTGTGTAATTTTAGCTACAAGTGGTTTTCCTATTTTGCCAGTCTTCGTTGTTACATATGAATTCGGGACTGGGTTCACGTGAATAATGCATGCATAATTCATATATTTGTACAAATCTATTTGGGCGAAAATTGCCTTGATTGATTTACCTGGTTCATGCTTAACATGCGTAACAAGCAGAGTACCCACTCAAAATTGTCACAAACAGATCATTTGCGGATGAGTTAATCATTTTGTTTGCGCTACTTTGAATTAAGTAATACTTAGAAAATGCCACACCACACCACAGATGTTATCAGCAGAGCAGAGAAATATTACTACCATATTTCCACGAAAATTCGGTCAATGAAAAGAAATCTAATAATGTTCTACCTTCTACCTTGACCCCATCGTTTTGTGGTGGGTCGGTAGTTAATGTAATATGGGAGAACAAATGTTTCAAATAACTGTGAACATGCAATCGATAAATAAATGAAAACGGTATGGGTACATGAGCTTAGTAATTTATTCTATTCAATTAAATATGCTATTTCGTCACAAAACGGTATTTAAATCCATTCCTTTAAACATATTAGATTACTAATAACTAATTAAGGCTCATTATCACAGCAGATATTGTGCAATTGCGCGTATGCATTTAGTTATGGATAATTTAGATATTTGAGTAAATCCAAATTATTCTCCTTGATACACTCGCACCCAGTCAATTTCCATTGTTGGCTTAGACCAAGTGTTTGGGTCCATTGGAGGAAAGTTGTCAAAGAATCCTCCTCCAACGGCGATGTTGAAAATGAAATTAGAAGGCTGAATGAACGGCGTTGGTTCACCTTCACATGGCCACTTGCTGGGATCTCCATTAAAATACCCGTCAGTCAAGGAAGCTTCGTAATACTTCACGTTGTCAACATACCATTCCAGCTTCGAGGGCAGCCACAGCAGCGCAAACTCATGGTAGTCGGAACTGAGGTCAAAGGGTGTAATCGATTTCACTCCTTTCGATGTCAACGCATCCCAGGATCGTCCCCAATGACCTGCCATCTCCACATTGGTTGCTTCTGAAGCTTGTCCACGATACTCAGCAATGTCGATTTCCTCATATCGACATTGGTTATTGATGGGCAGGAGCCAAATTGCAGGCCATAAATGATCTCCACGCGCTAATCGAGCTCGGGTAACGTAAGCTCCATACACGAAGCCGCTTCCTCTCTGACGGATTCGACCGGAAGTGTAATCCTTGTCTTGCATCTGTTCTCGACGGGCGCTAATCACCAAGTTCCCATTTTGGACAGCGACATTGTTACGACTGTAACACTGAAGGTTGGCACCTCCAAATTCTGAAAGAAAAATTTGTTTTTCGAAATAAGTCAATTGTTCTCGTAATGCCCCAGAACGGGTTAATTTGCTGCCTTTAGCATACCTGTGCCGCATCCTTCCTGATATTCCCATTTGTTCAGGTCTAGACTACTTCCGTCAAAATTGTCTTCAAAAACGATGTCCCCTTCCCAAGCGTTAGCGAGGCATAGAGAACATAAGAGTAGAATTACGGACCTCATTTTGGAAAATTAATTTATACTTCGTAATGTACCCACCGACTAATTTTCCCAATATGGACAATCGTTCCGCAAATCGTATACATTTTATACCTTTAAATACCTATGTAAAGATCTAAATAGTAATAAAACGCATCTGTTATCGCAACTGTTCTGATGTTATGCCAGATTTGACATGTTTATGAATTTTAAAATGCAATTTACAAGTAAATGATGATGAAGACCAATTCTCAGTATAAGTTTTAGGATTCGGGTTGTGCTGCTTCATATCTCGCTTTAATCAGATGCTGGGGATAGGTTTAATGTGATAACATGTCAATCTGTCAATAAACATCTACTTAAAATTGTCACAGATAAATGATTCGCGGTGAGTTCATCATCGTTATTAATTCGGGCTAATCACCGAACACTTGGAATTGGAACACAAGATATTTGAGCACATCAATTTTTCACGTTATGAGTGTCAATCATTTCATCGCCTCGTTAACTTGTAATACATCTAGGTGTAGAGAGAACCAACAATCTGTAGTTCGAACCAAGCCCAATTTAATTCTGTCAATTATGAATGGCATTCAACTCAACATCATTCGTGTCTTCTAGGAGTCCATAAGTAATGCACTATGTCTGGATTATTTCCATGAAAAGATGGTCGCTGTTAATTAGCTGATTTAATTTGAGCCAACTTCAGGATCCATCAACCACATCATCATATAATTCAGTCATAAACTTTATTATTGCAGTTTTTTGGGGTACAGTAGGATACAGTAGATTTAAAAACTTGTACAACACAATGTATTTACATAACAATACAGTATTATACTCAATAGGATAAATTGATAAATATCAAATGATATTGTACTTACATGTATTTATGCATCATATATTTCAAAACGTATCTCATAAATCGCACATGTCCACACTCAAAAAGTATTTTTAGCAACATTATTATGGCATATATATCTTACGCGTACATCTTCCACTTGTGTGTGAACTACATTGTAAATTGTAATATTTAATACTCCCTCACTATTCATTAATCATCCAGCCTCCTGTAAATTCGTTAAACTTTAAATTACTCATTCTACCACAAAAAATTAATTTCTTAGCACTTCCGCAGTTCCACTATATAAAATCCTTCATACAGTTACAGAGCTACTGTCCAGAAACAGGTAATAAAGATTTGGTAAAATTCTGAAATTTCAACAATGACAAGACAGTAAATCGACAGTATTGCATTGCTATTGGCTGTAAATCATCAGTTCGACATATAATATATCACCCAAGTTGTGTTGCATATCTTGCATCATTGAACACGAGTGAAAAAAATACAGTGATGAGAGCTTAATAACTTATACAAAATCTAAAAACTATTTGGAAACTTTTAGCCACAGCAGCAATAACGGTAACTGGAATGGTATGCAAGTATTTACACTTCATTAAATGATGGCCTTCAAAGAATCTAAAAGATAACTGTACAGATTCAATTATGTTTTTAAAGAAACAGGCAGTTTAGCTAGATATTGTTGCATATTTCGGCTCAAACTTCCTCCGCCTACCACTATTATTCTTGTTGACGAAATCTGTACATCTTGATGCAGCTGCGACGACATCACTCCCACCCGAGGAGGATGCGTAGCCGTCACCCTCAAAGGCTGAGTTGTCAACACCTCCTCCTCCAGGCTCACTGACGCTAACTGAGATGACAGACTTGTCACTGGTCTTCCTGCTCGGCGAATTTAAACCAATGTCTGCAGTGTTAACAATATGCTCTGGCTTCGACTCTCCGAGCTTGATTCGCTTCAGCTCGTCTTCCATGCTGAAATTAATTTCGTCAGTCATTGTCGACTGGTTAACGCTCGTCATTGTCCCTCTGCTCATGACGCTGACAACACTGTTCTCGAAGCTTTTTGGACCTCCTCCTTCGCTCCCATGACGGGAGAGACGGTGCTGTGAGATCGAGCTGATATGGCTGGAGTTGCCTACTGACAAAGAACTTATCAAACTTGGAGAGGTGCTCCTCATCGTGTGTCGAGAGTCTCTTCCGTGAAATGAGTCGGAATGGTCGGAATGCACGGAGCTGGTCTTGTTGCGACGGTTAGAATTAACCCATGCCATGCCTAGAAGTCCGAGGAGGATGAAGCAGGTGAGGAGACCCATCCCTGCAACGGAAGCTTGATGCGCTATCTCCACTGGGGCGAAGAGTTGCTGCTGAAGTTCATTTACTAGGACTTCGCTTGGCTCAGCCATCTGCGAAAGGAGTAATAATATTTTCTTTAAATCTAGCTCTACAATTTTGAAGTCTTGCTCGAGCAAACTGTTGTGAAACTGCATACCTCTTCAACCCACATGAATGGAAACAGTGTCGGTCGAACATTGGCAAAAGTGGTCATATCACGATTCGGGTGAACCATTACGTTAAACTGGACTCGTTTTGCTGCCCTGAGAATTACTCCAGTTTTCTTTCGAACAAGAATAATTTAGTATTAATGCGAATTCAGTAATATCAATTATCAATGTTGGGACCAATTTGCAGTTTTGTCTTACGGGCTCAATATCTAATATAGTCTCGTGCTTATCTCTAGTGGGCTTCAAGCCAATGGTCATGTCCTGGTACTTCTGGTAAGAATCCAGAAAGTGAGCTCCAGACAAGGCAATGGGAGCATCTATAGACCACATGTAAAAAAGTCACGTAGAGTCACAAATTTCAACGCGTGTTAAAAAATAACACACGTTTAATTTCTTCTCTTACCGTCTCTGCACGGGGCCATGCTTAAAACGCCATATTTAAAGCATTCATTATTTTTGCCCTTGGGACAAAAGCAGAAGTCTTTGTGCTCGAAAACTGTCTTGGCATCGGGCATTTTGAATCTATAAGCGCTAATTCCGCCGATGTCAACCTCCTCACGAAAATGGACAAAAATAGATCTGGAATTTTTTAAAGCATTCATTACATTAGATAAAAATCAAAGCCAACCTTCTATTTCGTAAATAACCAAAATGCATTTTGCAATCTTCCTTTGTACCTGCAAATATCTGACGAGAAGAATCTAATCAGACTTTCCTTCGTAATGAATGGTGGCGCAATCGACCCATCCGTCCCATTAATTAAATTGCAAAATCCCGAGTAATAATTCAACTTGGTTTTCCCATTCCAGCTCACAATTTGACCAAATTCTTGCGGATTATTGACTCCAGACCGAATCACGTACTCGCCGTCGTCAGTATTATTTTTCTGTGGTGAGGAAACGTCGTTAAATTTATTTAATATTAATATGCTTAAACTATTTATTGAACAGGTATAAATCATGTGTATCTCAGTGATGGCAATTTGCAACATTTCGAATTTTTAAAATTTGCTGTGGTTGCACATGATTAGCGGTCATACCCCAAGATAAAATCCAAATCTGCCCGTTTCAATGCTCTTCGGGATTTTTACACCTCCGACCAAAGTCACGGCAGGACTCTTCAGAAAGTTGAGGTAGTGCTGGACAGAGTAGCCATCAAACATGTATTCCTTGACGGTGGCATATGTGAACAACCGTTCTCCCCTTTGTCTCATGTTCCGGTCTGCAAGGGCATGGGCGAAGGAGAAGTTACCGACGTTGTCGTATGTTAGCTTGGACAGAGTCTGTTGTGGATGTAATGACACTAATGATTATATCATCATCTTCAAAAAATATGAACAATGAGAGGAGGAAAATATAGTAGCAGCTGTACAAAATGAAAAAGAACTGGAAAGATAAAAAGTAAGAGAACATTTTTATATAAAAAAATGTTCCCAACGCTCTCGTGCGGTTTCTGAATTATTAGATAATTTATGGAAATATTATGAATTTTTTCTGCCCAGACTAATTAGCCAATTGGTATGGTATAACATGTTTTGCTTGGAACAATGGGCAATTTGTTAAACGCAACGCAAGCAAAAAATATATTCCAAGAATAATTAGGGTTTCTTTTTCATGGGAAAAATACGATAATCAGATAAAGACTTTTGGCCGTCTTATTACGTTATTACGAAAGAACAAAATATTTAAAGGTTTCTGAGATTGCGATTTTACAGAACAATAGGGTGAAAAGGGAGAAATTACTCATCGCCAGATTCAGATTTTTTTTGTCTAAATCTGATGATGACAAAAGTCAAGGTAAAGCAAGCTGAATTAACCGAAAATTATGAAATTTACGGGAGATAAATATTTCTTGAGTGCGATGTTTCGTTCAAGAATATTACACTGGAAATGTGCTGAAAATCGCAAGTTTTTGCATATCGGATTTTCACAAGGAAATTGGATTTTCACGTTTGTTGTGATGTGATAATGATGCTACAATTGAACATCTTTCCAAAATCTTGCGAAAATATCTTTATGCATTTTATGTTGCTAAAAATGTTTGCGGAGCAGAATAAAGAGTTTTGTGAGTTTTGCAGTTCACAGACAAACATAAAACATAACAAAAACTGTGAAACTGGAAAACATGTTAATGAGCGCTTAAAGTGAATCGTGTGAATTAGAGAAAAACTCTCGCAAAGTCTGGAAAATACTATTAGCAAAGCAATGCAATATTTAAAAAGGTAAGGAAATGTATGTGAAGATCATAAAATAAAAGTAATAAAAATGTTGTATGATTTGGGCAAATGACAAAAAAGTCCTTTGTAACATATGTACTATTGCGTACTGCTCGCAATGTCACCTTATGTTCCATGCTCGGACATTAGCATGAGCTATGTGGTCTTTTAATGCGATCATCAAAACAAATAGAAGATTGAACTTAAAAACATTATGCAAAAAATTGCCTTTGTTAATTGGCAATTTAGCGATTCTTCAATGCTGCACTGACTTGAAGAATTAAGATTGGTGAATGACGAAGATATCGATATATTTTGTATGACAATGACAAAAAGCATTAACTGGACTGATCACAAAGAGAGTCACTTACAACAAACGGTACATTTATGACAACGAGACGATCATACTCCGTTCCATTGGACAGATCTGGGCGAAACTTGTAAATGATCCTTTGTCTGTACGTTATCGTGTCCTTCTCGCTGTCAACTGCCATAATGTCCTTGATTCTCTTCTCTCTGCACATTGCAAAATTCACATGAATATTTTATACTTTTTAAGGCTTTGTAAAAAAAACTTTTGCATTTTTGAGTAGATCAAAAGTACTCAAATCATTCTTACTCGTATGCATATGGACCAGCTTCAACGAGTCTTGGTTTTGCCCCATTTTGTACTGCGACGGGATTAGTGACGTTGAATATTCTGAAGCGGATGATGATTGGGACGGGAATGTCCTTCCATTTGTTCCAAGCATCAGAGCCAGGGACTAGTTGAAGACGCTGTATTGGAAAAATTAGCAATTGCAAATTATCTTTAGAATGTGATTAAATGCCGTTTATAATATAAATAGAATATCTGGAAAAGTACTACGAAGCCAGATACCAAGTTCTTCGGAGCCCGAGCATATATGCAGTTTAAAAAAATTTCACTCTAACTGTAAAATATTACCAAATAAATATAACGAATTACCTTCCGTTACCAATCTTAATATAAAGATTTATAAAATAAATTGAAGTTGTGAAACAATAAATCCCATAATCTTCTTGAAACTAGTATATGAAATTTGTATACTGGAAAGGAAGACAAAATGTTCAAACCACTCACACTCGAATTGTTCTCAATTTTCTTATTACTTTCCCCATTTCGAGTTTTAAGTAGTTTGCTACCGGGAGATGTGTCTGATGGCCCATGCTTGTCTGTGTCAGAGTTGTGGACACATTTATATTCCGGAGTGGACACAGCACCAGTTAGTCAAAAGACCATAAGTTTTAAACCCTCAAAATATTAGTTTGAAGGAAATAAAGTAATATTGGGATTTGGATTGCATTTTATTCAGGTGCTATCACCGGGTAATTTCTATTGTCCAATGGCGAGTAAGGCAGCCTACAGACAGTATGCAGAAGGTTTGCTAGGGCGTCCGGCTGAAAGTCAAGAAGAGCTCGACTCAATGCAACTAATTTTCCATTGTGGAGTTCTCTTCTCGACAATTCTGAACACGGGATTTCCACACCTCGAAAATCCTCCTCAATTCAGTCAATCCTGTGCCTCAGGAGCGATCCCGAGCATGTCAAACTTTGGACTTGGACTCCGACGAGGGCTCAATTTGGATAACATTCAAGCAGTATGCGTTGGGCTTCCAGCGGTGAGACCTGATGGAAGCTTTGCTTGGACAGCATCTCCTTCCTTTGGTAATTATGCAACAAGCTTAATCCCTTTTTAATCTCAATTTAATGCAATTCTGAACTTTCGCATAACAAATATGTTTTTTGGAAACATTTTAGTGGCAACAATGGACAGTATTGTTTGGGTCAATAAAGATAGCAGCATACTCTTAACTTATCGATGCCCAGCGGATGGCAACAAAGATTTCAAAGTGGTGTCGAGGTCGAAAACTTTGCGCCCAGATGAAGTTCAACTTATCCGAACAAAAGTTCTCGAAATGGGCTTTCATGAAGAGAATATCGCTTTCATGAAATATGATTAGAATTTAAAGATACATTTATCTTTTGTCGTGGTTGTAAATCTTTCTAGTCTCGTTCCAATGCTTGAATTTTTCCTTTGGTTTATAATCTCAGTAGGTCACTCGAATGCGTAACTTAATTATCTTAAGGTTCGCTGTATGTCAGTATTTTGGGTTTATGTTAGCGTAATAAATATATATATTCCAATGCAATTTTTCAAATGGAAAGTAGCAAGATGTGATCTAGGACCAAGTCAAGTCATTCATGTGAACCATCTATCTGTTTTGGGAAACGATTAACTCCAAAAAACGTTCCTACTTTATATTTCTGGATTTGTAGAACAATGTTCCATTTACTGCATAAAAGATTGACAGAGAATGGAATGGGACACATCAACAATTATCTGTGCATCTGCACCCAGTTTTAATTGCATTTCTCTTCTGTGTTGACACGCTTACCTTAATAATTAATTGGATATTGAGGAATTGTACCCAATATCTAGCATTCTTGTGTAAACAAGTGTAAAATGGCTACTAAAGAGGACCATCCGCATCACCTCACCGGAAACAATTCAAGTGTAAGATCTAAGATGTCACGTCACGTCCGCATTAGTATTTGTTCCGTTTTAGAGGATCGTATATGTATGTATGCCATAATATATTATTTCATTTTTATAAATTGCTTAATCCTTATAGCATAATAGCATCCAATTATTGAAGATCATGTAAATAACGGCAGTCTTAAGTTTGTGGTTGAAGGGTTTTGACCAGTGTTCATGTCAGTGTCAGTCATGCTCTGTTGCGAATACAAATTGTACACGTATTCATTAACCCTGACTTGACTTGCAGCATGATAAAAAAACTCATCTGAATGCATCAATACACTTAAGTTCTATGCATTAGGCAATGGGATTGTTAAGACTTTACGATAACACTTTGAGAACGACTTAATTGTGACGAATAAGCATTTTCTCAATAATCGCACGCTGATACACTGAATAATGGTATGTGCTCACGGCAAAAGATCATTCAGCAAAATTGACAATTGATCAAATCTCCAATGCCTCCGTTCCTTTCTTGATCGCTGTATATGGTCTCCAATCATTTTCTCCATCTTGAATTTGCTTATTGAGTGGGAGGTTACGATTGCGAAAATGTAATAAACTCGTGCAGTTTTTATGCGATAATCCACGACATTTAGTCCAGACTAATGATCATGGTTCATGTAGCTTGAATACCAAATTCGTATCCCATCAATTACTAAACCATTTGATAATATTGAAATCTGAGTTGCATGAAAACGACTTCAATTAACATCGCTAGCCGTCACTGACGGTAATGGGCTGAAAATTCCCAAGAATTTGACATTTACAACGTACACGAATGATGAAGTAGTTGGCCTACAGCAATTCATGTTGGCGTAAGTACTCGTGAAAAAATCGTCCAGGATGTTTTATGAAAAAACTCCAACAGTTCAAAGGTACGTTGATTCAATTTTTGACGACATTCGCATTATATTTTGTGTTATATATATATGTACCACACGGATGTACCATGCCCGGCAAGGGTCCAGGGTCCAAAAAATGATAGAATACCGGTTGCTTGAACGAAAAATTTCCCATCGATTATAACTGTGACGTAAGAAAAGGTACCTGAACGTACATTAACCAACGTGAACGGTTATCTACAACATTTCAAACTACTCAAAGTTGGGTTGAACCCAAAAATCAACTAAAAATTCACAAGTCGTCACGGCACGTGTAATGACGACAAACGAGAGTGAACATTGTTCATGTGAACTTGTCAAATGATGTGATGTATGGAATTGGAAATGGAACGTGATGTGTGAATTGCGAACGAAAGGGTTTTAGGTGCATAACCTTGATTGTCTGCGTTTATGCATTTTGCACCCAGACCCAATGGTTCATTCTGTGGCATCATGCTACACTTGTTGCTCAACAAAAAATACATAATGAGTCATTTTCAGAGGTTTTTTTTCAATTTTACCCACAATTGCCAAACGTCCTAAAACCTGGATTGTGCAATTTCGTCCGCAAAAACAATGATGACAATGTAAGATGTGAAGTTCAAGTCCAAAGTCATAGAACACCAAATGGACTTTCGTTTTTATGACATTTTTGACCTGCGTGTTATACAATTCGAATGTGAATTTTCTTTTCATAAGTATGTTCCAGGCACTCTGAATGAGAAGGTTTCATTGTTTCACAAACGAATTTTGTCAATATGTATTTTGGCGGTCATTGTTAGGGAATGGTTTCACTCGGTCGAAATAAATGTAGCATGTGATGTAAGTATGTAGGTACATCACATTATGTTCGTACACTAATCTTAATCTTAAAAGCAATTAGGACATTTCAACTTTTTTGTAATTTGCACTCTTTTGAATTGTTTGAAGAGTAGGCGATTTTTGTTTTTATGCAATGAATTCTATATTACTAGCGTGTTACAAGTCATTATGACACAAGAGCTGGAAGATTATAAAATCTTCTCAAGGTTTTCTCCTGTTTTGACGCATATCGTGCTGGGCAGGCTCTCACGTCCAGATTTATTGCAATTTTAATATTTTTGTTGCATCATTTGTACTTTGCAACATTAGCTTCCTAACCTAACTCAACCAATTTGCTATGCTCTCATCTCATTAACTATACCAGAATTGTAAACTGTTTGTGATGAGATTATCAAAATGGAGGATGGCGTATTAGACAATCTCGGGAGAAAAATTGTGCAGCTAAATATTTAAGGATATATAGTTTCCAATTCCAGCACAAATAATGTAATACGTGAACAATTTAAGTTCTCGCCTATTTGATAGTTTACATGAACATGAAATCTGCCACAAAAACATGAAAAATGTTAAACCTTCTTGTAATATAACCGTTTACGCTGAACACATGAATTTTCAGACATAAAATACCCATCTTACAAGTCGTAATAATGACAATCCCAGTATGTGTTCTCATTGTATGCTAATAAAATTCTTTAGAGTACGCAAGTTCAAGATCACATAACATGAATCTTCGCACACATTGTTCTTCGTTCCTACTTTCATATTAATCATTTGGTCACACGCTGTTTTTTCAAAATTTGCGAAATATTTGCCAAGCCTATCTACCTACACTCGTGAATTAAATTGATTTTTCAAGCCAAAAGTGATTTTTTCTTACAAAATTTGTATCATGGCTGGGCAATGTTTGAGAATAGATCTTTCAGGCGAACGAAAACTAAACAACGAATAATGAGTTATCTTCAGAAAAGTATTTTGCAAGGCATGATTAAAATACCATACAAATGTATGCCAGTCATTCTCAAATTTTTAAATAATACGTAAATATAAATATAACAATTAATTTATTCAACATGTCCAGCGAAGTACCTAGCAGTTTAGAATTCGCACAAACCTGGACAAAATAAAAATGGGTTGGTGAGAAAATAACTATTATGCCTTAAGTAATACACTAGATGGGTGGGAGTTATCTTTAAATTACTGTTTGTCTTGTCAAAAACTAACATTTTTTGGAAGACTTTATGCTAAATGCTCACACCTGGATTAGGAAGCAAAGCACAGCGCAACGTGCTCATATGCAAGACAGTTACATATTTTTTGCACATCAAAGAAACAAGTAGATTGGCCAATTGTGTAAAATATGAAATATATGACATTTTCATGAATCCAAACATGTAATCAACTCTGCCGGTGGCGGTGTGCTTGGGTTTACAGCAAGAAAAGTACGGTAACATATTTATGTATGTGCCACACACACAAGTCCTGTTCCAACTCCAACTGACTTCGTAAAGAAAAATCTTGCACATAAACCCGGATAACAAAATCCTTCCTCGTTTTGAGCGTCTTGCATTGTAAATCAAATTAAACATTTTTTATACTGGAAGATTATCTCCAACGTTCAGAATGATTAGAATACAAGTATTAAAGTAATATTTCTCAAAAGACAAAAATTTCGCATAATTTTCTTCACATTTTCTCAAACAGGGTGCAGAAAAAATAAACACTTGCTTCCCCATCTCCAACATGAGCATTAGCACGTCAAAAAATATTGAACATATTTACTGCTTAAAATTTTGTGCGTACGTTGTTATTTCCTATTTTATCAGTTTTATCACACGCGAACACAACTAACTTGTTATACGTCTTTCGCTTTTATTCCCATTGATTGATCCCATTGAATTTTACATCAGTAGCAGAAGTTGTTCTCTGATTTAACCTTGATTTGTACAAGTGAGTAAACTTTTAATTCCATATGCCATGTATGAAACCCATGTTCCAATAGGAAGGAAACGGCGAAGAGGATATTGTTTTGCACACACAAGTAGTACAAGTGCAGCACGTTTTTATTAGGAAGTTTTATTACGCTTACAGGCACGTTCATTAGTGCAGGATGCTCTCAAAGTCCCACGTGTTTCTGGTATAGATATACAAGATTTACCTAATCAAGATAATATTATCATTAATTAGCCAATATCCACACATTTCCATATCCAAACGCCAAACATTTATAAATGTTGATCAACGCATCATCATTGAAATTGAAATACAAATAATATTTTCGTAACTTCTTTGAACCTCAAAAGAAACGGTGTCACTGTCAACAGCCACGCATAGAAGGTTACAAGTATATGTACAAGTACATTTGAAATTCACAATTTTTGAAATTTGTAGATACGGAAGATATTGCTCAAAACACAAAATTAGCTGATGGCAAAAGTAGAATTACAAAAGGATACTTACTTATATATGAAGAATACATCAAGGAAGCTACTTTATCCATTGTATTGTTTCAGTATAAATAATGTTTTACAAGAAATTTATCAGTGTGTCTATCTCTCTCTACATTTCATCAAAATTCAAAAGCGAAATGGTGTCATGTCGTCAGGTCAAGTTCGCTTCTGAAATGCATGAGCGTTAATGCTGCTTCACGTAGACAAAACTTCCTTGTGGCTATTTACGATTGCGTGTGTAAAAGTGAGTTAGCATAAACGACTTGTAAACGAATACTGCGAGACTATAGACTATTCGAAAAATTGAAGCTGGCAAGTGGAAAATACGAAAACTATCTGCTTTATGATGATCGATATAATCTACTTGTGGACATGATCACATAAGATGACAATGTGTTAAAACTCTGTGTTGACTGAAATCTGCAATCCAAGCCGGTTCTGAGTTCTGACAATGAGACGAGCCTCTCGCGCCCACTAATGAGATTACAAAAGCGAAGTCGTTGACGTGAATAAAACAATATTTAATTTTTCCCTAAATTCCCACACGTGTTGATGAGGATGTCTAAACTGTCACCCATTGTAGTGAGGTAGGTAATGTTATGTAAATGAACTAGTCGGCTTTGCTTTAAATATGCTTAATTTTGCGTAGGTACTCAAATTATATCACGCAAACCTACCTAATAACTTTTCGCAAACAAGGAACCACCTTTGACTTTTTGGCATGCACACGGGGCAAAATGTTCCCAGCGTGCGGATATACACATGATATGCATAAGGCGCAAGCACCGTTTATTACCACCTGCCTCGCATGTGCCACTCTCTATCAAAAGAATATACAGGAAGCCTTTTAGTCAGAGATTACTACCGTTTTTCAACACTTGTGCATTGTCATTGTTGCGTTGCATAATCGTGAATCACACAACATCATCGCCGCACCGCTCGCAATGATGATTTACATCACTCTGTGTAAACGTAGCTTTTTAACGCTTTTGTTTCACGTGTGTCAAATGAGTATACTCAAGGAAATGAGATTCGATTCAAGAGAGGTTATCGTTTGATACACATAATACATAAAGTTGTGACAATACAACTTATTCCCAGTGCACATGACTTCTGATCTGATAAAAATGTTAAGTTGCATAAGGCTAATTTCATTGTTTTATCCCGAGGCTTTGAACCTCGATTGTAAAACAATGTTACGAATATATGCATCTACTTCTGTCAAAGGTAATTTTCGACAGGTAATTACAAGTCTACATTGTTCGAAACTAAACTTTGAGCGGTTAACTACAGTTGTTCATGAATTGATGAATGAAACGAAGGTTATCAACGGTAAGGTCCCACTTGTCCCGTTGTCATTTACAGATTGATGCATTGTCGAGACTCATGTTGTTAAACTATTCAGACTAGTAAAAGCATAAATGTGCTGTCATTTTGACATGCTCATTGCACAATGTCATTTATCTTGTAAACTTTCACGAATAAAATCTGTTTACATGCAGACTCTAGAACCTGTGCAAACAAGAGGTTATCTTTGTTAGATGTATCCCTGCGCGTCAGATTTAAGTAATCCTTGGGTGCTTTATATACGTAAAACTGAGGGATTTGTTAGTGTACATTATTGCATAATTACAAGTGGACCTGTTTTGTCCATTTCCTGAAAAGGGTAAACTTGACCTGGTTTTATAAATACACGATGTTATAGACTAAATCAGATTTGACATTCAAGTTTTTTATATTTTTACTGAAAGATGCAATGGCATTATCGTTTGAAAAGAGTAAATTCAGTAAAAATGATGAATGAATTAAGATTTTAGTTGTTTCAGCGTGCGATAACATTGTCTGCGAGCTTACACAAGAGGTTGGAGATTAAACCCCTTTCGACTTCATATGTAACCCCTTATTAAATATAGCTCATTTTAAAGTTTATTAAAACTGTATAGTTCCAGCTTTGTAGTATAGTACATTATCGGTGTTACACAAGTAAAACACCTTTACAACTTTCCTAGGAAATTCTATATTTATATTTTTCAAGTCGACGTGACATTATGACATGTTGCGTATTATGCACGTTATTTACTGACGTTGAGATTCAAGCCAAATGTATGCAATACCTGCAGATAGATGTACAATACTATATATTTTCCCGATCAAAAGAACTTATCGAAGTGATTAATTTTTATATGTAAACCATGAATCTTAATATAGAGTATCTCCATATGCCTTAACTTAGTAATTAAAAAATGTAAACAATAATCTCACAATGTTCAACAAAGTTGGTTGCACTTCTGAAATTGTTATTTAAGCAACAATAAGCCTTTGCCCATATGCCCAAACTGCTACATGTTTGAGTGAGTAAAATTATTTATCTTATTCTCTACATTTTAACAAGTCATATCATATTTAATGCACCTTGTCTTCAAATGAAATTATAACATGTAACGCCTCTATTAACACATCTGATGAATGTAAAATTACTACACTACGCACATATTCATTTTTTACGCTTGTTGTCTCTTTCAAATTGAAACTATGCGGATGTACGTAATACTTTTTACCTTTTGATGAATGTAAATCTACTTTCAATCTAAAGATACGCAAAGATTCAATGACAATAATTCTTATGATGTGAGCACGCACTTCTTGTGGGCATATGGCTTGATAAAGATAAATCCATATTTAGATTTAGAAACACAAAATGTCGATATAAGTACGAGTCTTTTGTAAGTTGGCATACGCACATACACATATGCCGTGCATTTTACATTTAAAGTTTGGCAAGATGCTTTTCAAAACTCTTATCTTGTTAATTTCACGATGCAACGATAATTGGAAGCGTTTTACTCAACATTGTTGTTTTAGTTAGTTAGTTTGGTTTTATTCAAGTGTAAACGATTTCAGGCGGATTTCATACATCCACATCCGCGTTGTTTTCACAAAGCATGTGCCTGCAAGGATAGGAATCAAGAACCGACTCGTAATAACATTTCAATTTGGACGATGAATTATAAAACTCTACTCCCTGGCGAAACATTTATTGCTGCTATTCAAATACTACCAATATTAATGGCAATTTACAAATATACACATCGTTTTAAGACAAAATGATTGATGTATTTTGATTAATGTTGCAGATGCTTCGTCTGATATTACATGAGTTTTTTCCCCGCAACTGTGAACCTGACACCGGCTTGGAATATGGTTATAAAATGTCTTCATGCTATTTCAATCTTTATACGAAATAGTCAATCATAATCTTAACGCGTTTAGTTGTAAAATTAAAAGTATGCCTACATCGCGCAATGAGGAAGGTTCAACTCGAGATGAAAAGTGAGACTTTTTCCTTTCATCCATTGAAAAAATGTCATTGAAGCTACATAACTTTCAATGCGCATCTTTATTATGCATTCATGCTCAACGCCTCGAGAATACAAAGACACGCATGTAAGAAGAGAAAACGTCCTCAACCGCTGAAAGTGCTAACAAAAGTGACTCTATTGAATTAAACATTTCCACGGATCCATGTGGCAAAGCGTGTGTCTTTCTTCTTCTTCTTCACAAAATGAATTACTATACAATAATATGCATCAAGTTTTTTCGCACTTGATAATTAATAAACTAAACATTAACGGAATAAATTATCATATGCAATTAAAGGCAAGAGGGTCCTTATTATAGTCCTTTGAAATTGTTTTAAAACATTTTCCTTTCACAAAAATATATATTTGCTTCCTATTTCCTACCTGTGCTATCTGGTGATCAACGACCCAGTCGAGGGCCATCCATTTGAAGAAAGCCGTTACACACAAGAGGAAAAAGCTGGTCACCACAACGGCAAAAGGAAGTCTCCGGCAAAACGAGGAACAACTGCAACTTCGCCTTCTCTTGCCCAAGGGAGGAAGACTGTGATGGTGATGATGAAGATGGTCGAAATCTTTTAAATTTTTTATGTTATCCATTGTTCCTTAGTCGTCTGTCGTTGGACACGTAAATTTCAATAATAAATCTTTCTATCGCAGTCGCACTCGTAAATTCTCTTCAAAATTCTCATCAATTTGTAATCGATGCTAACATTTTTCACTTGTCACGAAACACATTTAATCCTTCTATAAATCCATCTCTATTCACCCTGATAATAATTACTTGATTGAATTAATCATTGTAGTCTAAAGTTTTAATCTAATTCACTCTAAGACACTGACAACTTCTATAACTGTCGTCAGACAACTGGCAACTGAACCGAGTCAGCCTTCCCGTTTTTAGTACAACACTGGCTCATCTGCAAAAAAAACACGAGCATAATATCTTCGGTTGCTTGCGTAAAGATGAGACTGAAAGTTGCATACGAAATTGGACAAAGGCTCGACTCCAACTAACGCTGTGATGACATATATACTCTAGCGCTAATCCACGAACACAATTGGATATATAGTCTATTCGCACCTCACTCCAGCAATAATTCGGCATGAAAGCTCATGCTTTTCGAAGTAAAGTATAAAAAATTACAAGCTATCATCACGAGAAACACGAATATGAGTTCACAACTCTACACAAACTACAACACTCCACTCACTCACACTACCTGTTTAACAGCAACAACCTTTGAATGTGATATGTAACTGCTTGCATTTTTGCAGTGAGGATTACCTACAACTTCCCTGTCTTCACTTTTTGTTGTTGCACACATTCACACATGGAAAAAAGAGGGGACGATAGCGAAGAGGGATGTTGTTTGCTTGATTCCTGATCCTCACTGTTTCGCAGTAACGCAATCGTTTGATAAAATGCACCTTGTTCTGAAGCGAAATTATTGCACGGTGCGAGCAACTAGGTCCTTCTGGATTAGGGCAGATGCTATAAAAATGCATATAAACATTAACACAGATTCTCAATCTATACCTGGTTTTCCACTAGATCATCGTCATCCCCACATACATGCATTAAGGCTGCTGTAACTCAGAAATGGATATTGTGTGAATTGTGCTAAAAAGTAAATCTTTTTTATGCTTACCTGATTCAGTCAATGGTAATAATCCAAGCTGCTTTAACATGCACTGTCGTCATTTGCAGTGAGCATTTTTTAGCAGCTAAAACACCGCACTATACTGCATTAACACTCACTGATTATTGATGTTGATCTGATCATCATCCCCTCCTCAGATGCGGTGCGATCGCCTCTTTTTTTGCAGTTGTCTCCATTACATAATTTTGTGTGTAAGGGTCTCTCCCTCTACGAAGTCATTGTGTACAACAACAATATATATAAAACTGTAAGTCACCCTCACCCATAATATCAACTTCAGTTCAGCTCTCTCAGTTCACTGAGCGATGCAACCATGCACAAAATTAACGTTTTCACTCCTTTGCCATTTTTGCACTACTGCGTTAAGTGAGCTGACACGAGTCATTACTGTAATGCTAAAGTGACTCGTTTAATAATCATTCGACATATATTATGGTGCATATAGAAAGAAGTGCAGTGAGAGAGGTTTGCATGAAAATCATACTTTTACAGGCAGTTCATAAGAGAAACCATCATCATCAACAATAACGATAATACATTTCAATACGATGAGAGTCTTGTGATGATCTTCATAATGGTGGTGGCGACGACGTCACAATATGTGTGATGATACCCCACAACCTCCCATTTGTTTTAGCACATTTCGCTGGCAAAAAAATTAAGAAAAATGCAATTCCAATAAAGTGTGTAAAAATATCTTGGCAATTTTGCTATTACAGGTAAATAAATAGAGACATGTATTTGTACAATATTAACTCAAAGTAAAATGTTTGCATGCATACATGCCAAAAGAAATCTTATGATGGACTCGGTCTTGATCTTTGTCTTTTACTTTTTTTATGTGAGGCAATACCGCGTACAAAGTGATTATCAAAGATATGAGCACAACAACGGTATTGATAAGCAGCTCTTTTGCTATTACACAGATGCGTTACATACGACGTAAGAAAAATTTGCAAGGGGGATTTGTGTTAGCGTAGTTAATATAGTAAAAATATTATTAATGTGTGGTAGTCCATTTTAAATGGAAGCAATAATGGAGTCCAATAATAAAGATGGGGATGCATTTCAGTGGAGAGCCAACGTGTTTGAACAGATAAGTTTGTGTTGGTGAGACGATAAAGCGTTACGGTTATATGCATACCAAAACTTATATGTGAACTTATCCAAACGATACAAAATATAGTATATGCTCACTTTTTTTAATCACAGTCACACATGGAATATTAATTAGTGTGTATTAAGGTACACTACAATAAGTGACCACTCATTATTGAATTGGATGGTCGCGCACAAACATACATATATATATTTAGGTACACTTGTTATACTTTATGTAGTTAATAGTTCATCTTGTCATGAATGATGATGATAATGATGATGATCGCAAGTCAACTGAGACTACTTTTTTACACATTGGAACGTTGACTATTGCGATATTTGATCTTGCTTCAAGACCCTCAAAAGGGGACTTGTGAAACTTTTACTTTAATCTCGAGCTAAAGTCAAGAATCAAGGTGTACAAAGATTCTGAGGTGAAACATGTATTGTATTTGTGATCACGGCACGGATATGACGATAGACGAAAAAATGGATTGATGCAATAAATTGAAGATATATAAGTGAGATGAGTTTTTCTGCCGAAGTTCACGGGTTTTTACACTTTTGCACATACACGCGCGAAGTACATACATTATGCAACTCCCTCATCTGGTATGACTAATTTACTAATTGTAAGATGATGATGATAGGTTGATCCTAACATAACAGAAATGCCTATGCATATATTTTTCATTTATTTTTAGCGTCTAAAAGTCTGCACACGTATACCACTCTCACGACTCACCCCGCACCCCTTTCATAGATGAACTATCACACCTGAGCCAAGCTCAGAACAACTCAGGTTATTAATCTTGTGACATTGGCACAGGGGTTTGTAGGGTTTTGGATTATTAGATTATTGTGTAACTTGGTGCAAAATAAAAAAACACTTTTACACATGAACATGATTTTTTACCATTCGCTCTCCACTTATAAATATACACTTGTCAAGCTAGCTAATGTTGGATGAAATTATTTAGTGTCTTGATTTAACACAGAGTTCACTTCTGAGCTACAGGAGCACTTGGATTTAGGAATGCTTATAATATGCAAACATAATATATCATCAGCATTCACTAATTAAATAGCACTCTTAATTCACACGCATCCTATTAAAACTGTGCTACTCCGCTAAACTTTCGTTAAATAAATTATTGAACTCGCAGCTCACCTCGTAACAAAAGTGGCAAGAAATTGAGACAAATGAGTGACTGGCTGAGTATTGAGTTGACTACGGATGGCATATTTGGCGCTCATGATGCTAGTTAACATTAACGTAATTAAATTTGACGCTAAAGGAAATTCGCAAGGATAAGAATACAACACTCACATTTTCCTAAATATTCTGCACTACACCACGTATGCACTTTAGTTAGACTGAGACTGAAAATCTAGTTGACTAAATACCTGAAAATTTTGTGTGAGAAAAAAAGGAACGCTAATTTATAAAATATCAACGCATTGTCAGAACTATAATGTGCACAGCAAGTTCTCTTCCGAACAAAGTACACTATTCACATATACAACATCATGTATAATATGATGGTGCGGACGTTTCCACTAACACTCAATATTAAATATATGATTTATAACTTTGGTTCAGCAATTTAGCTTTGGATTAAGTTATTCAGAATAAAAAACTCTGTGACCTGAAAACGAAAACCCTAAGCTACAACAGTAGTTTTGTGCACGAATAATAATTATCCATATTTCTAGACGCTATTTAATATATCATAGATTATATAATGGAAATTTTTAGGCCCTATTTAATATCATGTATATGCTTACGAGAACACACAGAAACTATGATATACTTTTGTGCACATGTCTGCACACTTCAAGTGACTAAGGTTTAAAATGCTTCCCGTAGAACAATGCGATTTTATTATGAGAAGTTTTACGTTTGTCTTTCGATGAAATTTGATTATGTTTTATGAAATGATTGAAATACATACCTGATTATATAAAAGCGGTCTGTGGAGGAGGAAAGAGATCAAATTTTAAACTGAATGCACAGCAGGTAAACCTCCACACGTTGCATGCACTTTGCACTATAATTTGAAGTGGCACGTTGAGTATATTATCTCGTCAACGAAAAGCAAAATGTTTCTTGAAAGACTCTTAAAATATCTTTATAACTTTTGAACTCTGCTACACAGGGTGCTTCAATTAAAGCATTTAAGTATAAAGATCACTGCAAGCGCAAAGTAAGATATGCGTGGAATGCAACATATAAGCATAGGCGATGCAAAAATGGTCAGTTTTGTTTGAATCAAGATATATGTCAGTACATTTAAGGCAGAAAGGAGCATTTTTACAAGAGAAGTTTTTAACTGCTTTACAATTTAGAAGTGTGCATTTTCGTAAATAGTGCGGCAACTTACAGTGGACGTTTTCCTGATAAAAAAGTTGCAAGCTGAGCTAAGCATAACATTATATAATAAGAATATTTATGCTCGTCAGTTTTGCAAAGTAATCTTGATCATAACTTTGTTTAGTACTCGACAGCATAGTAAATGAGAGGTGGAGAAGCATATAGTACTTATAATCACACCTTAATTGTAAAATATAGTGTGTATTGTTTGTTTTCTACACGAACATTGTGCATATATAATGCATTTTTGATTTTGGTTAAGAAGGCTTTTGTTTTTCGAACATTGTTTGTTAACATGATATCAAAAGAACATCATGTATCTATACTCACTTGTGAATATCAGCACAATTGCAATTGTTTGACAAACTTTTACTCACTTGAAAGATTGAAATGTGTGTTTCGAACAGAGATGAAGAAGGTATACACTCATGTTGAAATTTATATTTAGATTGGCGGAATACGAACACGAAACTAACCTTTGATATGAGCATAATGAGATCTAATCTAATGGATTTCTGAATGTGCTTGCTGAAATGAAAGTATTGCCAAGTTTATATCTAATTCGTTGCAGTCTCAGTCTGGTGATGATGGGTTGATGGTGAGAAATTGGAATGTAATAAGTATATTTGTAAAGTACTAATCGTAAATTCGCAAGCTACAAATGAGCTTATATACCAACTTAATTATTTGCTTAGTTGGCGAAACGAAAGCGTTTTTCATATATGTTCTTTTGAATTGTCATTTTCAATGTAACAATGTTAAGTGTAATAAGATTACATTGCGAACATTCTTGAATGCCATATTGCACGAACGAGAATGGTTTCATATCTTAACTCTGCTAACAAATGCTTTTGGTTATATGCAATTTCATAAATCTCAAATTCCCAATGTCAATGTTCTCATGTACTGCAGTATTACACCAAGAAATGATTTAGTCGCTTGGCTTGCCATGTTTCAATTATTGACGACTTGTAGTTTAGCCATTTGGGCCCAGCACCCGGAAAAGATTTCATGATTTGAGTATAGTAGCGTGGTGTGCTGTATTTACGAATGTCCAATTGTTGGGCTTCGGTCTAAGTAGTTGGAAGGGTGGCTTGGAGTTGGAGTTCGAATCTATGTGCATTCTAAGCAAGCGAAGGACTGCATTGAATGTCACTTTTCCTAGAATAAAAAGCAAGGGAAAATTGACATTGAGCGGATTATTTAGGTTAGCTAAATACTCGAGGACGAGAGATAAAAAGCCTCAACAGGACTAGAGTACATGAATAATAAGGTGATAATGTGTAGTAGAAATTCGATGACATGTCAATGACAAAACTGGTTCTAAACATGTTTTCCTAAGCTTTCTGATTCACTGGATACAAACAACAGTTGCCAGTTGATCCTAATCTGAGACTTCGTCGAGTGAGTAGAGAAATTATGAACGAAATAAAAATGGCTAACTAAAGTCAACATGGAGGCGTTTACTCCTTTCTACTGTTACCCATGTCAAATGTGAACGTTTGGCATATCATAATATTTATCAAAGCACACCATCCGTAGATACCTGTGGCGTCATGTCGTGTACACAAATTTTGCTCGAAGGAGAAAAATGATTTTCCAAAACATCCAATATGTGTGTAAAAGCTTCCACCTGTGGAAATTTGTTCTCCAGGCCGTACTAAACAACATCAGGAAATGGGGGACTTGTATCCTAAAAAGTCTCGGTAAGTTGCTTTTAGGATACAAATTGCTAGTTGAAAACTATTATAGGAAACCTATGTACACTTTCGCTCGCTCATTATGTCATTATGTCATCAGTTTTATTTACAAAAGTCACAGTACAGTCCCATTTCTTTTGGTATAATTAAGCGTGGACTTGTTCCACAATTTGCAATCTGACATAAATTAACAAGGGATATAAAACTTCATACATATATCCAGCATCCAGCCGGTTCCAACAACGCTAGCCCACACCTCGACGAGCACAAAGTCAGGTCTGCTTCGGCTTTCCCGTCGAAGGTGTACCCATAAAAATCTAAACATGCACCTATGCAGTGAAAACAAAACAAGGCTTTGACTCGCCTGGAAACATGGAGCAAGTAATATTACGAAGTTGGCACATAATAAACCTATAATATAATATAAGAATATATAAAATTCCACCGTTCCAAAAAGCATAAAAGGGTTGTATCCGGATTAATTCGTTTGTACGTTTTATCCGGGATTGTTTGCCAATTTGCTAAGTACTCAAAACGTATGCAAGGAGTAAGAAAATAAAAGTAAGGAACTAAGGAAGCAAGCAAGCTTATCCGTACAAACGTTCGGATATGCCCAAAAACGCACCTCAACCAATGCATACATTGTTACATGACTGCCAGCGTTTTTCGTATATTCTATTTGTATGTTCTAATTAAAATTAATAATTAAATATATCTCGCATACATAATTTGATATTCGATATTTTGTTGGTTTGGCACGTAGATCTGTATGTTAGTACTATAGGCTCTAGTTAACTGAATGCATTTAAATATATGCATTATGTATGCAATGAAGAAACCCATTTTAAATGTCAATCAACTTGTGTTCAAACGGTATAAAAATTAACTAATAATGTTTTATATACCAAAGCTACTGCAAATGCACGTGATAGCCCAAGACATGCACCAATTTCTGTATATTTTTATGCATTTAAAAATCAATAAAATCTGCCTCAAAACAATACGCCAGATAGATTTTTAGTGTGCATGTTCAACCTTAATAAAATGTACTACAATTTTACAATCCTAACAAAGCACAATAGTCACCTAAACGGAACGCTTACTTATACTTACATTTAAAGTAATTAGAAAACACGAGACAAAAAACTCGTTCAAGTTGAGATAACTGAAAAGTCCCCGTTTAGGCCCGTTTCCTAAATCATGCGTGCATTTAATTAAGTCTAAGTACTTAAACCCGATTAAATTACGCTTAAAGCTTTCATATTAAGCTCGTCAGCTAAAAGCTCATTGTTCACTGGTGCAGATAAGTGCATTTAGTTACGAGAACAAAAGACACGCTTTTACATTACATTGTTTCAACAAGCAACAAATGTAAAAACATTTTAGAGTAAAAACACACGTCTCAAGTTCAGCGAAGTTCGCAGGCCCTAAAAACGTCAGGTTCCCCTCGACGATGTTTGTGTACAAAACAGAAATGAGACGTGCCCGACATGGTACGCATGGGGTATGGGAATTTCTTGTGAAGTTCAATGTTCGTCGATGTCAACACGGTCATTCACTTGCACACCAAAGACCAAACAAGACCAGACCAGTGGAGAGGTGCTCCATAAAGAAATTCGTGGTCAGTTGTCCAATGCAATGCAGTGTTCGTAATGTGGAGCACATGGAAAGTGCATTTGCTTTCGTAAATAAGACCAACCGTGTAAATGCGCCCATCAGATCACCAATGTTTGTTTGTTCTGCACCATCAGCTTGGCCCCACCAATGACCAAATGAACCGACGATGATCATGGGAGTGAAGGGGTGAATGAGCGTGATGCTAAGATCCTGCCGACACTTTTAAGGACCTTCAAAGAAAGGCTATGTACAGGTACTTTGTTTTATTTCTTTTTGCATCGATCTAAAAGTTCAAATGCCAAAAAAATACACTGGAAACTTTGGAGAGAGATCTCAGCATTTATGCATTCAGAGATGACCTCTGCCAGACGTTACCTTTGAAATGATTTGAACTCGAAGGGGACATAGGAACTTTGGCTTTTGGAAAACTCCCATGAAAAGTAGATGGTCCTTTTATATTTTTTACAACTTCGCAACTTTGGTTGAAGCATTTTACGATTTTCTCTCAAGAGTGTTTTCAAACTTTGCTCTCAGAAGAGAAGTTTTCCAGTTTTGTCATTTCGTCAGTGGTCCGAATTAAGAATCATTTATCGTTATCGTGAAGTATTACTTTCGCACATTAATTAATTACTCCAGTCTAGAAGTAAGACTAGACGTTGTCATATTTGTCTCCAGTGTTAATTACAAGAAGAAATTCTGAAGGTGAGTGAATTTGGGAAGAGTGCATTTGAAGAGGAACATGTCTGGATTAGGTGTCGTCGGATCTCCTTCAAACCACGGGACGGGGAAGACTAACTTTCTCGGATCGTTGGGATTGGTGATGGCTCCTGGAGACAGTGACGGTAACGGGAAGTACAACCATGTCAGAATGGTAACTGCGACGCCACCTCCATCTCCAGCTGGAAATAATGGGCAAGGGACAGGGGGTTGTCTTGGATTGCACAACGATGAGAAGGTCCTGTCTATAAGCAACCTTCAACAATTACTGCAAGCAATTACAGCGAAAAATCAGTACGACGACGTGAAGGAAATATTGAACGCCATGGCCAACCAGATCCAAATGCTGACAGAACAAGTTCGTCAACTGCAAGTCGTGCCTCCAATTTCCAAAGAAAGTGGAGGATTCATGGGGCAAACTGTCGTGGTTCCACAAACGCCACGGAAGTTGTCGCCTCCTTATCAATGCTGGCGTCAAGACATCACTCCACCTGAAGAAGCTAATTCACGCATACATTCTCCTGGCCAACTTCCTGTTGCTGATGTTCTCAAGCGCTCCTTGCAATTTCCTCGATCCCTTGGAGAGTTACTGGATAAACGGGTTGTAACTGGAAGTGAAGCTGGAGCTGGTGTGTTCGTCCCAACAAAAGTACAGGATGCATGCATTCAAACTGAGGCAGGTCATGGCCAGATTGCACTTAATTTCCGGTCCTTCGATCCAGC
Organism: Heteromurus nitidus; assembly: GCA_034687055.1. NCBI lineage: Eukaryota > Metazoa > Arthropoda > Collembola > Entomobryomorpha > Entomobryidae > Heteromurus > Heteromurus nitidus. Next base: position 7,419 of record JAQFZW010000783.1, on the reverse strand, counting down.
AATGAACCATCCCTACTGCAACCAATATCAACCCCAAAACCTGCCTCCGCCGGTATTCCAACAGATAAAGCAGGAAGTGACTGAAAATCAAACGGTTGTCGGCTCATCTCAACGAATTTCGTCGTTTCCCTCTAAATCGTTATTGGTTCTGGCGAATGTTGCTTTGAGTAAGTGCTTTAAACTAAACCTGACACCATGTTTTTGAACTTATGAGAAAGATCGCTGATTTCGCATGTTCCTCTTTTAACAGGTGCAGAGCGTAATTCTAACCGCAGCTTGCTGACAAATGAAATTTTACCGGATTCTGGAAGATCCTCGGGAACGTCTGGAAGTAGCAACTGTGGTGAGTCACCTGCGAGCTACAAGTACAATGTACGAGCCGAGGATGGCGACGGTACGGGTACGCCCAAAGACAAATCCATTGGAAAAAGTAAGTACCGCGTGGTAAAGGCGAGTCACAGCTCTGAGGATATGAAACTTCGAATCGTCCGACCAAAGTCACCCGGTAATTCACAATCTTCTACGGATGAAACAGAAAACAAGTCTGCTCCAGGTAAAGTTTTAATCTTGGATTCTCCAGCAGATTCCAGTTTCACAACTCACCTGAACACCGCATATACTAATTTCAATTTCTTTATTGACAAATGTTTTCAGCGTCATCAAAATTAAACTCTAGGAAGCGCCGCAAGCCCAAGCAGCCCCTTCCCTGCAAATTCTGCGGAAAGCTGTTCAACAATCAATCCAGTCTTCGCCAGCACGAGTCCTTCCACAGCCCTTATCGCCCATTCAAATGTGAACATGACCGATGCGACAAAGCATACAAAACACGCTCAGAACTGAATCGTCATTTGGTCGTCCACTCTGGAGAAAAGCAGCATGCCTGCAAGCTTTGTGGAAAACGATTTCTTCGCAAGCAATATCTTAAAACACATCTTGTACGACATCACGAACTTGAAAGTAAAATGATAAGCTCTCATTCGCGAATGGATAAAGTCAAAGAGGGCAGAAGCAAAGCTACATCGGGACCACCCCCATCGCTCGCCGACAACGGAATCGTACTTGCTTGGAAATGCAAAACATGCTCCAAGGTTTTTGCAACTAGTGAAGATCGCGCAGAACATATACGACGTTATCACGAGAAAAATAAAGATGACAAGAAACAGCCAGAAGAAGAAATGGAAGTTGAGCAGAGTAGCAATACCAGCAACAGTAGCTACTGCGTGTCTGATTCTGAAACAGCTTCCACAACATCGACTTCCGGAGAAGCAGAAGGGGCTCCAACGGCCAGGGACGAAGAAGATTTGCAAACGGAAAACACGATGGAGATCAAATTCCAGCCAAAGTTGGTGGCTTCAAGCAGCATGTTTTAAAGTTTCTTCATTGAGAAATGTGCATTTAATTTTAAAGTAATTTTTTTAGTATAAGCTATATATCATGACGAGTACAACCGTGTATCTCATCAAGTGCATTTATGCATGCTTGTAAATAGCGTTCCAGAGTATTGCATTTTAACATAATTTATCGTGAACAATTTCAAAAGCAACTTCTCCCTTAACTCAATTCACTTTTGTATAATATTTTCTTTATTCAAAAATGATTCGTGTTGGGCTGAATAAAGGAAAACATAAAAAACTTATTATTCTCTCCTCCTTCACATTCTTCTCTTCGAAATCTACAATTCTATGTAGGTTATATCTTATTAACATGTACGAAATAAATATCATAAATTGTAATATATAATATACATTTTTTCTATTGGCTGCAGTTAGTGAAACGAACTTAAACCTAGTGCATAGTACAATTTACTGGAAAACACGTTCTCTTCTGCTGACGTAGTACATCTTTTCAAAATCAACCAGCAACTTGGTAAAAACGTCAATTCATAGATCTACCTACATAATTATATATATTTAGGTAATATGCAATATTATATTCTCTATTAAACTCTATTAAACTGAATGACTCATCTTCCTAACCGACTTTAACAAAAAAAACATTCTATTTTTAACAGGAAATATATGTACAGTACGTCCATACATCGAAAAGAGCAACACAGATTTTCAATCTAAGATTTTCCTCTCCATCGTATCATTTCTAGAGCTATTATAGTTAAAAGGAGTGAGTTTTCAATCAAATACTTAACAAGTCAAATTCATTCCTAATTATTTACTTGTAAATGCATAGATCTGAGTAAGCATACATATAATATTTGTTTTAGATTTATAATTAGGTCTGTAAATAGTATTTAGAATTGATTTGAAAAATGTAGACTAATTAGTAAATTTGCCAGCTTTCAACGCTTCAACTCATCCTACATTTAGCTGCAATTTGTTATGACTCAATCGTTTGATAATCCTTTTCGTGCCTCTAGCTCGTTATCCTAATTTTCTAGATACAAAAAATGTCTTGGTACATATTAGCAAATCTTGTAAACATTATTTTTTTTCATCTAAAAATCTACATATAATAATTTAATAACAGGTTTGGCAGCAACAACAATTTTGTCGGATTTTAACCAACTCTTAGCATTATGCTCTCGTAATCCATTTAAATCTTCAACTTCATATCCGTAATTGCATCATTTTATCTATGATCTGCGTAAAAACAAATATGACAACCGAAATAGTATTGTAGCGTTTAAATATTATGAGAAAATATTTAACTGCTTCTGAATTCTATAGCCTACTTAAACCTATAGTTTCGAAACTAGAGCTAAACAGAATGATGACCATGATTGCTATTTACAAAAGCGGTAGATGCATAATCGGATTATTTTTACTATAATTACAATTGTACAAACGATCTTTTCACCATCCATTAATGTTAAACTATTATTCATAGGTATTGTACAAAAATGCCTTTTTCAGGTTTTTTTAATTAGTTTTTTTTCTGCGATGCAAACGTACGTAAAAAAGATTCGAGGACCAAAACAGCTTGACTAGACATTTTTTTCTATTGTGTATAATTAGTTATACACACTTTTGATTTCATAAATTTTAAAGTGAAGACCGAAAAACATTTGTTGCATAGACGGGTGTAGGTTATTAAGAGCTACGATTAATATATAGATTAAATACCACCTACATACATTTAATAAAAACGCTTGTGTGTACGAGTCAGATCAAAACCCATTTTTTGTAAATCAGACATTTCTTTTGGTACCATTGTGTAGATGAGTTTTTATTTATGGAGCTAGAAAATTTTAATGGAGATTTCCATTCTAGCTTTAAGAAACGATCTCCTCAAATAATTTAAAATGAATGTATCTCTAAATCCGCACTCATGCAATCAATCGGTGATGATCATGATCACACATAGAAATCACATTTATAAATATACTTACAATTTATGAATGTAGTAAGCAGATTTATTTTTAAAAAACATGATCCGTTGATTATGTGCATGAACACGTAAAGAGAAATGCAACGCATTATTTTACCTTTGTATTATGGTGGCATACGTTAATTAAAAGGGAATTTAAAGATGATAAAAATGACATATGACAAAAGTTCACAGTCACATTAATTAGCAGACAAAGTCAAGCTTGACGTTTTTTGTATCTTTTGTTTTTCTGGACATTAATCATTTGTAGCATTTTATATAAAAAATTGCATTTTTGTTACACACACAGACATGCGCGCGATGGAGAGAAAATGTGTCCTATAACTCTTTTTGCAGGTAAAATCAATATTGAATATTATATATTAATTTGTATTATTCTCTTTAACTTAATTTTTACCTATTCTACCGTATATATGCATAATTCTGTCTGTTAGAAAAAGGAATGAATCTCTGGAAAGCTGCTCATTTCTGTTATTATCCTTGTTTTAGAAGAGAGAGTGTGTGTATGAGTAAAGTTTTAAAATTAGCCTTAATTAAAAATCGGACTTGACTGCAACTGTTTGTGGTTGTTTGACTATTAAACATATTTCTACGTGAATTCTTAGGTCCTGAATGGCGTACGTACATTTTCATGAGTATGACTATTGTAAGTAGGTTTTTCATGTAATACGGAAAAGTCTTTGTATTTCGTCGTTCATCATTCATCATTTTCGTCTCGCGTTGTAACGAAATCAGTATTGTTATACTCCACAAGAAATCAGTACAGTTAAAATGGCACCTAAATGCATGTATACTTTTCATGTAAATATGCAACGTAAAAAGAAATCGCTCATTTCTTCTCATCTCATTTCCCCTTCAACAACCCAAATCTTCATGTAATTTCAACATTAATCTGACTGTAACTCCCACACCCTCACTCAAGTCACGTCTTCATTTTACACTTTTTTTATTGACTTTGCCTCTCTCAAAGAAACTTTTTTTTCTCTCTCAACTCCTTTATTTAATATTTTACGTACGAAGAGAAGGTAAGTTACGTTACGTATGTTGTAGGTGTCCCATCCTCCGCTCAAGCTTTTAAGAAACAAAAAAGAGGCTTCTTCATGGAAAACTTATTTTCCTACAAAAAAGTTCCATTTCGCAAATTGCGAGAAAGCTTCTCATCACATCATTATAAGTATTGTGTTCTTTGAGCCAACATTCAACTCAGGAATTTTGTTACAGAAAAAAGTGTTCTCCGTGGAATGGAACATTGCTTGAATAATAATCTTCACTTTTGTATCAAGTTTTTTCCCTTCGACATTTGCTAAAAAAAGAAAGTTTTTCCCCGATACCCCTTCTTCAAGAAAACAGAGGATGAGTTATTCTTTTCTCAGAAGGGCGAAGAGCATTTTGTAAGTAAAAGCAAAAAGTAGGTGGTTATATGTTTAGATATACGGACATTTTATATTTCCCTTTCTTACAACATCGTTACGAACACTTTTTTCGCAATCCTAGTTTTTGTTACAACATCTCAGATTTCAGGGACGAGAGCGCTGCTCGACTATGCAACCACTCCTCCCATTGCTTTGTTATCTAGACGAAGATGTATGTCTGAAAGTAATGTTACACTATTTCGGTCGAACCTCGCACACATTTTTTTCGGAGTTGCGTCACAAATCTTCATAATTAGGACGCCGAATAAAAGTTTTGATTTTCTGTTCCTCAACTTAATGATAAGTAATCCGTGGATCCGAATGATGGTTTGATGAATGAAGTATCAAATTCTAGGGTTATTATTGGTACTGGAAAATCTGTAATATTCAAGGTTGTATACGACCAACTAACTATTAAATTGTATAAAAATGCCCGAAAATGAAACCTCTGAGTGAAAGCCAGATTGCATATAGGAAAGATGGGACACACAACTTTGTAACACTTTGTTTTTTCCCTAACTTCGTCAAAGATCGCTCGTTCCTGTTCCCAATCCCAATAAAAACTATTACGTTGGACCTTCCGAAGGGACAGTTAATGAATAAACTATTAGCTTCTGTTCTGGTATACAATACATGTTTACATTACTCTAGGGTTTTTTTACTTAAGCTTGACTAAATGTTCTCTCACTAACTTTTCATCTCTATATCAAATTAAATATAATAAGTCAACAAGTTTTGATTGATTAGATTTGAGCTGGATAGCATATCCATCGAGAGAGGATACAAGATACATAAAATCTTCTTTTTTTCCAAACTCCTGGTAAAAGTCTAGTTCCTTGGACTTTCACTATGTGTGTAGATAGATATATAAATATTTTACGTGTATCGCCAACATATGGAATGCTACCTTGTAAAAAATGCAACGTAATAAATCCTGTCGTTCAAATATCTTCATCCAGGACTCTTGTTCCAAGTTCCCCACTAAACTTTCTTGAAAGGAACCGCATGAAGACGATGACTATATCCAGGTAAAAGTATAATATTTGCTTTCTTAATAGAAGTCGTTAGCCTCCAAAGTTTTGCACTGTTTGCTCAAAGTCGCGTACTGGCCATTGTTTGGTCCAGGGATGGCGTGACCCATGGCACCTTCCCTCCGATAGCTTCCCCCCGATGGACCGACGCCGTTCCTGCCCCTGTTTTCGAAAATCACCAAAAAAAAATTACGAGTCAGTACACAGTATTCGATACTCGGCAAGTCTACAAATACAAACAACCAACAAAAAAATTAACATCCAATGGAAGAGAGAAGGGTATACACTTTTGTTGCGAAATGTTTAATGGATATATAATAAATATATGTCCATATGAGCACACATGTGCAAAAAAAACTTTCTCCCAAGTCCCCACTTTACTTTCTCCAACAAAAGTTTTTTACTTTTCTCTCCCACTGAACGCTGTCTCTACTCAAAATGTCTACAAACTTAGGAAATGTTCTCAGAGAGAGAAAGATGAGAGACAAGCAACTGAGAATAAAAGTGTGACGAGAAAAATAGAGAAAATATTCGCTACAGGAAAAGGAGAGAGAAAGAGAGAGAGACAGAAATAGAAAAATGAGAAATTTTTTGAGTGAAAGAAAAAGTGAAAAAACGATGGGAAAGACAACTATCGTTTTTTACATATATAATACATATATTAAGATCAGGAAGCACCCCCACCGCCACCTCTGTTTAGGAAAGACTATATATCAGATAGAATATACATTTATATGCGCTCAGATAGATAATTACATGTGTAATCGCATAATCCTCAATTTTATATCTGCAGAATTTTACATATATTTTGCGAAATCTACGAAAAGAAATTTTTTCTACAGGAAATAAAAAAATGCTTTCTTTTTGAAGGACCCCTCTTGAGAGAGAAGATAAGAGCTCCTAATATTTTGAAAATTCATAGAGTTTTTTTCTTTGTTAGTCGAGTGAGTGTATACATAAGTACAAGAGTGCAGAACCAACAACTTTCTAGATATATACATTAAAAACTGTGCATATTTGTTAGATTGAAGAGGAAAGCGAGTGTGTGTATTTTCAATGATTAATTATGTGAAGTACGTACAGGAGGAGCAGGAGGATGGTCTACTTATTTTGTCAGACAAAAATACGACAGCGACACAACACATTCCACAACAAGAAGACACAGCAGGCAGGAGAGTAGAGTAGATATATTTTGTAGATTTTTTTTTACAATATAAGGCACTTGGATATACATGTTTTGCACAGAGAGCAAAAAAAATTACATTCTTTCAAATAAAAAAGAAGATTCGGAGAACTGTGTAGTATAAACATAGACATGCTATATAGATCTGAAGTATACTCTTGTTTTTTGAAAGGAGCAATAAGTGTGCACATGAAAGTAATTTTTATATAACAATTCAAAAGGGAGAGACAAGGTAGGCGTCACACACACATCACAAGTGAGAGTTTAATGATTGTGACAGCTTTTCATCCGCCTCTACTTCAGAAAAGCATATAGGCTACATGTACTTTTTCTGTGCAAAAATGAATGTGTTTGTTAGGCAGAGTTTTCAGTTTCAAACACGAGATTCACGAGTTAGCATGGAACTGAAAAAAGAGAAAAAAATACAACAAAAAATAAAGTATAAAAAATG
>JAQFZW010000782.1:0-42520 GCA_034687055.1 Heteromurus nitidus | reverse complement strand
CCACCGTCTTTTTCTCATCTGCAACTTTTTAAGACGCTCATTCTTTCGGATATGTGTGCGTGCGTAAACGTGAGATGAGAAGATATTCGTGGAAGAAGAAAAAACGAAAAGTAGAAACGTGGAAAGTGCCACCGTAATGTAGTTAACTTCTGGAGAAGATATGTGGAATGCTCACGAGAGAAAAATATTTTTCCCTTTTCTCCTTTTCTTCATCTTTATACGTAATATTAGATACTTAATGCTATTTTTATCCAATCTGATGCATTTCGTGTGCAATGCATGAGAACGAGATACTTTTACAAACTTTCCCCCGTTGAATGTTTCTTTACTTTCTTGTCCTTGAAATCTGGCAGGGAAGAGGGAAGGTATAGTAGGATAAAGGATAATACAAACACTTTTATGCTTCTTCTTCCGAAACAATCTCGTCCCCCTGTTGGATAAATCCAAGGAGAAACACCAAACCTCAAACATATATTTGCTCATTTTCAGGAGAGAGGAAAAAATCTTTGTCTTTGAATGAAAAGCACATAACCCTTTCGGCAATATTTTTACATCTAAGGAAAATGTACGAACACGTTTGAAATATTATATCAAACGGTAAATATCTTGTAATGTTGCAACGTGCGCATTCTTAGGAAATGATCATTTCAATATTGCAAACACATTTTAAAAAGCAAATGCAAATTCCCTTTTGTTGCAAAAGTTTGAAAAACAAATAACAATAATAGCACAGACAAACATATGTACAAGTGGCTCTCCAGTTTTATGCTTATGGAGGAGTACATAACCTATTACCTACGTCTCTTCTCTCAGGTTTCCTTTTATATCAACAAAAAGCACACAAGATGTAAGAGAAGGCAGACCCTAGCCGTCCCATTTTCCTTTCCTCGTGAGAGAACAAGATTGTTTTATTCTTATATTCTTACTACCTTCGGGCTTTAAGACAAAAATAGAGTCTCATCGCCATATAAAAGACGTTGTACTTTTGTGAAACTTTCACATCTGTAGCCTTTCGTCCACACAAATTCACGGAATAAGATAAGACGTGACAAATATATCCAAGCCTTTTCTTCCCCCAAGACTTTCTCTCTGAAAATAAACAAACTGCATCTTTTTGCCCACTTCACATCCACAAAGGAAGAGAAGGTGTAAGTTTATTGTTACAACTTCAATCGCAAAATCACAATCATACGATGAGCCAGCTATAGTTAGCCCAGGAGAGCATACATATAGGATGAGTCTGTGCAGGGAAAAAATATTGCACACGACAGAGAAAGTGTAAAATGTAATAGATGAAAATCTCACAGGACATGGATACATAATACTTGGGAGTTCACACAAAGGGGCTCATTGAAAGATAAAGAAAGGGGCATACACTATTCCTTTCCAGGTTCGATTTCGAAGAAGAAAAAGTGTCTAATAAAGAAGGGAACATGGGATCTTTTGTCCTCCTTCGTACAAGATATATTATATCTGCTCTTATATTTCTCCGAAATGGTGAGAAGGGAAAGTGGGAACAATATGTGAGTTCGTTTCCCTATTCTGCCGTCTTTATTCTTGTTTCTTCTGTCTTGTTGGAGTTGGTTGGGACTGAGGAAGAAACAAAGTCTCTGTGGGAGCCTTTATTCATTTATTTGTTAACAATTGTTTGGCTCCTACACGATCTTCACTTGAGTATATATGCTCCATATGATAATCCGGCGCAGAAGCATTCGACTGTAGAGTTCAAGTTATTTCTTCATTGTCATAAGTTTCAAAGTTTTTGTTCAAGTCAAGATAAGTGCTCTGATCGAGTTACTCCAAACACTTTGCACATCCCTGGACAAGAATAGCTACTTATAAGCAAGGGTACGAACACTATTGTGTATTTGCCCTTTCAAAAACAACATTTCTTGTAGAAAAAAATTCGCTTTTAGAAGCACATTGTGCTCATGTTCAAAATCCAAAACAAAGGTGACATATAAACCTCGTCGAAATCTGAGAGAGGTAGAATATCTACACTGCTCAGATGAAAGGGTATACGTTCTCGGAAAAGTTGTTTCAAAGTTTCAAAGTTTATAAAGTCTATGAAGCAGCTACTCAATGTAAAACCACTGAATTTGATTATGAACAAAAAATCTCATTTGTGGTCTGGCCTGCCTGGTTAGCACGTAAAGCAGCCTATTAGTACTTTCTGTACGCGATCCGACTCATTCAGTTCTAGTTAATTGGATACATTTTTACCATTCAAAGTGTTCATAATAATAAACGAGTTTGAATTGAATAGCGAGGAACGGAAAAGCGAGGAAAAGACAAAAGCGGCATTAGATTAGTTTCTAGTTTCGAGAGATCACTGCTACACTTTCACCCAATCCTGAAAATGACTGAATGTGTACGCAAGGACGAGTACAAAACTGACTGACTAAAATGCTACGATTTTGAGAGTTTGCTACAAAAACTAGCTACTTGGATGAGTTATTGGTCCCTCCGGACATTCTCTTCCTCTATTCTCAATGCACTTTCCCGAAAACGTGGAAAAGAATAATGGAGGACTTTTCTCCATTCACAAAGTCATTCCACATGTTTCATATGGTCTTCGCAACACTATGAGAGCTCCAAAATCCGTCCTCCATTCGAGAATTTGTATAAAAGCAGATGTGTATTCGCTTTTGTTTGAGGCAGGAGCAGAGCAAAGTGAGCAGAGGTCCATTATTGCATTTTGTTCTGTCTCTATGCATCCATCCTCTGAATTGACCTGATGGATGGGTGTTCTTCACAAATACAAAAGGACAACGAAGTGGTTTGCCCGTACAAAAAAGTGTAACAGTGTGCGCCTAGGTCCGTATATGTTCCTGACACACCGTGTCGTTTGTAACACTGACAAAGAGTGAGTGATACGAGGAAAAGGACAAGACAGCTTGTATTTGTGGAACAGACAAACAAAAGAGCATAAACTTGAAGCGGTCTAGACTAGCGAGCTACCTACGTAGCGTATAACATCCTTTTGGCCACAACAACAAACCACATTTTACATAAATGGAGTAAACAACAGAATGTGACCGAAATATTGGACACGATATAAATCCCGTATCTAGGTACATTCACACGTGCGTGTGTGCTTTCGTATATATACCCCCATATCCACATGCAGTGACACATCGCACGATCAGAGGGAGAGAGAGGATTCTAGATGGATCTTCGACTGTCTCAAGGAGAAAGCAGGGCCAGGCAGGGAAAGTCAGTGGATGAACTGGAAGACAAGCTTGTGAAATGTCCCTTTTTGTACCTTTACTGTCATTCTTACATGTTTTCTTTTACTGCATTCTATATATCGCTTAACCCAAGACAGGGAACGGACAAATACAAAATACGTAATAGAGGCAGTATAGTTTTGGTGTGGTAAGCCAAGCAAGTGACATGTAAACGTCTCCCGATCTTCTTATTCTTTTCCCCCTCTCTCTCAATGTTGTCCATAAATACACGTCTTGTCTTTCTGGTTTTCTTTCAAACAAAGCCAACAAAACCTCAAACTGAAAGCTAACTTGCTTTCTCCTTTCCCCTTATTCTCTTTCCCACAATCCTATTTTCCTCGTTCCGGCTCTTCCTCTAGAGCTTTCCATCTCTATTTTCCCTTCGTCTTGAACAACTAGAATGGTACACAGAACGCGCGTCTGCTCTCAAGAAACCGATCGCCATTATTAACTATTCTCCCAGAGAAACTTTCACGGAGAGAGAGAGAAAGAGGAAGAGAATTTCTCTTCATTTTCTTCTCCTCTTTCCATGGCCCCTTTTAAATGTATAAAGAGATCAAATGGAGAGGAGGGGTGATGGTGATGCTCTGCTGTTGTTACTAACTTTTGTATAGACATGGGATGAACACAATCGAATCGAATTGTGGAGGGAAGAAGTTGGTTTGGGAATCGTGAATAAGGAAATGAAAAGCTCTTCATGCTCACATGCTTGCTTGCATGCAGAGCGCAAACAAAAAGCCACAAACAAAATGAGAAAAACAAGAAGATACTTAAAAAAGAGTCCCCAGATCCTCTTTCTCTTCTTCCTTTATAGACATTAAAGTATCCATTTTAAGTATCCACCATTACGATCACTTCATTCTGAATACAATAGACATAAAAATAAGGAAAGAAAAAACCCGAAAGTTTATACTGAAACCAGAGAGGAATAGAGTATTTGGAGCTTAAGTTAGCTAGAAACCAGGCAGTCTTTTTTTATTTAGTTTATTTTCAATGTTTCGTATTTTTTTTTCTCCGTCTCGCTGTCACATGGAAAATGTCCATCTTCACGCAATTCAATACGAAATGGAATGGGCTCTGTGGGATATCGTAAACAATACGTCCAAGATTATTTCCTCTGTTGTGTATAATGGAAACGAGAAGGGAAAAGTGAAGGAAAAACACATTTTCTTCCACTCTGGTACAAAGCGATCAAGTGATGTCTTCATTCTTCATTTCTCAGCACAAACACATCGCACTCAATTCCTTCTTTTGACTTTTCTTCTTCTAAAGTTCCGTCAAAATCGTCGAGAGTATAACTGGCATGATATAGCTTCAAACAGCCGATCATACAAATTCTGTTCAAAAATGGGAGAGTGCTCCCACGCTGGCATTTTCAAAAAAAAACTTCACAAATAAATACCAAAAATATATGAAAGTGAATCAATAAAAATGTTTTTAGATTTGCAGTGGACAGTACAAAGGAAATAAATACACTCAGTATTTTTTTTCAATTCCACTTCTGCCAAACGCATCAAATTTCGTTCACTTTCAGAAATTTGTTACAGAGAAAAACATGAAGAATAGCAATGAAATGAAAACGAAGCATGGTCTTCAAAGGCTTCAAATAATTTTTAAAATACAAAGTTGTTTTTGTAGAATTTCCAGAAGGAATGTGCGCTTGGGTGAAAGTAGCATTTTGCAGATCAATAGTTAGAATTCTCTGCTTTGTTGCACTAATGAACTATACGTTAGTGGAAATGTACACAAAAATGTTGCATTGAGATTCCAGCTCATTCTGCATAAATGCACAAATAAAACTAATAATGCTTTTCACAAGAATGAGTCTTAATAAGAGAAGGTCTGAATCGAAGCATCATTGCCCTTATATCAGCATCAGTGCAGCACATCCATTCATGTTTTTCTCTCTCTCAATTCTCCGCACACAATCAGTCACAAGAGGGATTACGAAAATGTAATCTGAAAGGTGAATCGGAAAAGAAGAGGAGAAAAAACGTACAAACAAAAAAATAACGAATAGATTGTGGAAGAAATGCGGATTCCACATATTTCATATCTCTCACACAAGGGCACAAACTATTCCTTTGGGAGATTGTGCATTGTTCTTCGAAAAATGCGCTCTTGTACCAATACCAATTCTCTTCTTCACTTTCACCAACGTTGGAAAACGGACGGTTGAGAGAGGGCACGAAGAAGAAGAAATATGTATGTACACAACTCAAAGATCAAAACATGCTAGCTACCTCTCCGCTTATTCGTTATCGTCAGAAAACACGATAGAATTATATGAAGTGGTGATGGTATCGAAATGTTTTCACCAAAGAAAAATAAGGAAGAGACAAGAAAGAATCCAATTTTCGGGTTGTTATTCGCACAGTCACTATACCTAAAGATGAGAGAGAGACTGGCTATAAGGGGAAAATAGAAAGCAAAGGGGCTTTTAGGAGTTTTTTCTTCCTTCTCCTTATTTTTTCATCTTTATTCTTTTCTTCTTCCTTTTATTCTTTCGCTTTATGCACACCACCGACCGACCAGACCACTAGTCATAAAGTTTCCCTTCTTATTTTCTTACAATGTGTGTGTGTGTGAGAGAGAGAAACAAGAGGAGAGGCAACTCAACGACAAAAGAATGAGAGCCCACCTGCTTGCTCAAGAATCAGGTTTTCTTTCAAGAATCCCTTTTCCCTTTGACCCACATGCTTCATACAGTGCCTCACACACACGCACACACATACACACACGTTACGTGAATGCACAGAGTCTCATAAAAGAAACAGAAGACCACATCTTGCTACTTTTTTTCTTCAAAAAGCACGCATTCCTGCTCTTCGAGTTTCAAGTGATCATGTAGGAAGGAGACAAGAGGAGAAGGGATGAGACGAGGAAAAAAGAGAAGAGTTTTTAAGGGTTCAAGTCTCGTTTTTCTCTTACTTCTCATCGCTATACCCGCACTTTCTATACTATTCTTGAGAGCCGAGGAGCACATCTAGATTTTCTTACGTGTAGATCATCATCGTCGTCATCTATATTCTGATCTGTCCTCACTGGCTTGGCTTGCACCATACCACTGCCACCATCACCCAAAAAAAACCTATCTACACTTTGACTCCTTTCTCTGAAGAAGAAGATGGAATCTGTATTCGATAAAAAAATACTAGAAGTATTAGCCTTCTCATTCTTGTTTCAAGCTGTGTACTGTATACACATACATGTTCCGTATAAAAGTCAGAGTGAAAATTGTAGTGTGTGTGGTTGTACGTGCGTTCTCTTTCACTCCAACTTGCCAATCACTTTGTCCTCGCATTCTGTATCCTTTTTCATTCTCTCTCTCTTCATGCATGCTTGCCTCTCGTATATTTGTAAAAGGTCGGATACATTTCACTTACTTAAGTTGACTCAAGCTTATGCATTTGACTCAAGTTGGTTTTTTAAAACTCGCCTTCTGTCCTAATGGCATACATGTAATATGTATTATACATGGATCGCTATTGCTATCCTTATTATTACCCTGGGCATGGCATTTCATCCGCTGCACAGAATTTCGATTTGCTCGAAAAACGAAATCGTAAAAAAACGAGTCACTATGTACGTAGCCCTATGCCTGCTGTGCTCCTCTATTAGCTTCGAAATTTCTTTTCTCTCTCTCTCTCTCTCGTGATTCACAAAAAAGTGGAGCCTCTTTGTCTTTTTCACTTTTCCACTCTTTGGTACTTTTTAGTTGGATACACGTACTAAGCATAGATAGATACATAAGTATACTGACGGTGGACCAAGCCGAGACAAGAAAGTGAAGGTTTCATTCCACAGTTTTCACTTTTCTCCTACTTTTTTTCTCTCTCGTCCTTACTCACTCACTCACAGTCACTGCCTCCATCACATGAGTTCTTGTTTCGCCAAGGATAATGCATGAGCACAATTTTCCTATGTCTGGGGAAAATTCTTTGTATAAAATGTTCAGAGTGTGTACATCCATTCACGCATAATTTGGGTTAAGAATGTTTTGCAAAAAAGCGTATACCTATATCAAATATATGTACATGAATTGGTATAGTATGCGTAATAATAGTGTACCGAGCACAAAAGTGCGAAAGGAAATGAAAGAAAAGAAAAATTGGACAGAGCTTTTTTATTGTGTCATTTGTCCTTTGATTTTCTTTCTTCTCCATTCTTTAATTTGACACAGTCAGTTATTTCGCCCATTTCCTTTGAAAGTTTTCGCCTGACAAGAAACTTTTTTTTGTTGCTTTTTGGATGAAATCAGCACTTCCGTTTTCATAAGAATTCCTACCAAATTAGGATGTATGCTGGGAAAGAAAAGTTGACAAAAAAGGAGCAATATGTGGACATACACAAGCTCCATATATCGTACTTGGCTACAAAATCTTATGTTTTTGATTTCCATGCTGAATTCAAGATCTTACTTAAACTTAGCATTTCATTAAAGCCTTTAATCCTCTCTGACAAAGTGTAAACTTGGTTTTATGTTTTCTTTCTACAGGAAACTTTGGCGTGAGTGACGCGGACGTGGTTATACGACAAGATGGCCCCCATCTCCACCACCGTCGAGGCAGTGGTAGCAACCGAGGCGGCAGTGGTTCATTGTCTTCAAATAGTGAGAGTGCAATAAACTCGGAATATTTTCAACAAAAAAGTGTAGTAAACCGCCATAATAAAAACGAGCTAGTTGTAGACGATGCACCATCATCATCATCATCATCCTCAGCTGCATCAGATGCAGGAGCCGTACAAGAGCAGCTGTACTTCCGTCTGGTGCCCACATCCTCCCGGCAATCTTCACCAAGTAGCTTTCACAAGGTAACTTAAAAAACAAAACAACAGTGAAAAGTGGCGTAGAGCCGAATTGCCAGAATAACATTACCCCCCAGCTTAGCATAAATGCGGAATAACGAGATCAGCAGGGGAAACATAAAAAGTAGCACAAAATATGCATAACGGAATGAACTGTGCATTATTTGTTTTCGGATGATAGCTACATGTACACCTCCTTTTTACGACATTTTCTTATTCTTTCCCCAATTTGCAAACTTTTTATGACAGTTTCTTTCTGCGAAGCTACAAAAAACAGCAAAAAGAAAGTTGGTAAAAAAACTAGGCTGGGTTCATAGAATTAGGAATATTTTTACGTGTTGTAGTATTCCAAGAATAGAGTACACAACTTTTTGCCTGGATCGAGGACAGCATTATTATTTACGTCGGAACTCAAACTTTATCATCGTTTGAATCGACTTTTAGGAAATCGCGCATGAAAAGCCCGAAGGAGAAAAGGAACCATAATGTATTTTTCGCATTATATTCGTGCTCAAATATGAAAACAACAGAGTACATAACGTAACTTGGTTAGGAAAGAAAGCATGTGCAAATATGCTAACAAGTTGGCTGTTTTCCGAGAGAAGACGTATAAAAAGCGATGCAGTTACACATAGTCAGCCACTGGCTTTAATGGTATTATGGATTTCCTTTACACTCCCATTTTCCATAGGAGAAATAGCGAACGCGAAGACTTCAACAGAAAAGTTGAGTCAACAAGCATAAAAAAGGAGAGTTGAGTGTTGTCTACATGATCCATAACTCCAGCCAAAAAGTTTGAAAGTTGAAAGACAGTCAGCAGTCAGAACTGGTGTAAAGAATTACACAAAATACACATCCACACACAAAAAATACTCCTCCTTCACCTCACCTTGCTTACTTAACTTGACTTACTCCTTGAGCTCACATGGCTCCGTCGTTGTTTGAGAAGATGGCTTGTGCAAAAAAACGAGTGACTACAGAGCACAGGCAGAGAGCATGGCACTGTGTCATTGACAATAGTGAAAGTCTATTTGCGTACTTAATGAAAGCATTGACATTTCCCATCACATTTCTCTGCTCGTCTCCTTTTCCCACAGAATTTCTCGAACTGCTTTTGCTACCACCCACCACAATCTAGGAGAGGAGACATATACAAGCGTTTCCAATTTTTTCCACATTTCTTTACAAATAGTAATAGGCTGACTAAACATGCCAAGACATAAGCGTATAAGCGATAGAGAGAAAAACCTCAAGAACATCAAGTAAAATGTATGAAATACGCAGAAGGTCTTTGTGCATGAGAGAGAGAGAGAGAGAGCAAAGAGTAACTCGCAAAAGTCGAGAAGAAGCTGAGTAAACATTGACAAGTGGAGAATCAGTGATTTTCAGTTGGTTTCGCTACGGTTCTTTTCTTCCTCCGAATTATATATGTATTTTTTGTGAGAAGGGAAATGTGGGCGAAAATGAAAGGCATAATATGTAAGTTTATACGTATGTATGCTGTGGAAAATGTGTGCTCTGGAATGGGATGAAAAGTGTGTGTAAAAGTAAAAAGGTCGTGGGAAAATGGAGGCTTAAACGGTATTCCAGAAAGTGGTATCATCCACTTGCCACTCGTGAGCGAAAACATTCCATAATATTATGAATTTGTGTAGACTCTCACTCTCGACTCTCGCTCTCTCCTTTTCTCCCGTCTCCACTCCAGCTCACAGACTTTTGGCCGGAGCACACATTCATAATGTATGTGTTGGAGTGTATACGGCTCTCGCGTAGCTCGTACTCTAATTCATTATCAAACGAGAGCAGAAAAGTTGATAAATATTCATGATTCTTATTCCATCCACAATCCTTGCTTGCTCCTCTCCAAAAAAAACTTGCTTGTTCCAGAGAGAGAGAGAGAGAGAGAGAGAGAATGTGTGTGCATATTGTATAAATAGAAAACACACAGCATATATATGCATTATGTGTGCATAATGTGCCTGCACACTGACTTCCTCCTTTTTTGTCAAGAATTTCTCGCTGGTTTCTGGAATTGAATTCTAGACATGGGTTAAGTCCTCTACTTTTCCTTTACTTGTTTTTCTATTTCGTTTTTATGCAGGGAAACGTGCAGAGGACTACGACAGTACAGCTATATAATATTTATACTTTATCTCTTTCAACTTCACTAGAGCATATTGTACGAATGCGAATTAATGTATGCAAAATGTATGGATAACTTGTGGTCTTTCTTCCTTCGTCCTGGTCTGCTCTCTCTCTCCTCAAATCGGAGAAAGGAGGACATTGGGAAAAGGTCTTTTTCTGAGAGAAAGGGCTTTCCCCATTTTGTGTCTAGTTTCAGCTTCTTGTATATAGTCAGTCGGTCTCCTCCAGCTACTTACAACTACTCTCACTTTAGGTACCTTACGTGAATTTTCGCAAACTTACGAGAGAAAGTTTTGTAAGAGCAGCTTTTGTGGCATTTCCTCCTGTACGAGCTAAATGAATCAAATCTCTGGTAACAGGCTCAATTAATTCTAACAATGTGACATTTTCTTGCCCACTTTTTCTCCGCGGAAGATTATTGTGTTAATATATGTACATAAAAAGTTTATACCTTAAAGGTATAACTTGTATTAGCTATTTATACACTTTGGTGAACAAAAGTCATGTGTATATATACTGATTTCATAGTACCACCATTAAAGTAATCAGGTTACATGGCCACACGGGCTAATGTGTACAGCATCATCTATATAGTCACACACACACACAACCAAGTTCGCATACTTCACTTTCACTCCCAGTTTCATGTCTATTTCTTTGTGGAGAAAGTATAACTTTTTTTCTAGATGAAAAGAGCGGAAAGAGAGAAAAGAGTTGTGTCCTCTCACTCACCATCATTCAGTGTATCCCTGTATTAACCTCGCATACTTACTTTACTACAACACAACCTCTTTTCTGCTTTCTTTTCGTTTTTGATCTACTTTCCTTACAACTTCTGGCCTTGGCATATAGCCATATCCGACAGTTCTCTATACTTTTATATAATATGTCTGTCCATTTTTGAACTTTTTTGTGTACGCACAAAAAAGCGGAAAGAATGTAGACGCATATAACCACCGACCCATAGCACACAATGAAGATAGAGTAAAATTATACGTAAAATCAGTTTACTTTTCGTATTAGAGGTTACACAGTCAGCTTTCATCATGGTTGACTTGTGTACTTAATGTTGCGATATATTACTTTCACCGCCGCCACCACCACCACCATCCCATCACCAGGAGCGGAAAACTATATAGAGGCGAAGAAGACCTCTAGGACGCGAGAGTGTGTATATAGTCAAGTAATAAAATATATTGGCAATATAAGAAAATGGTTGGTTACATGAGTTTGTTGCTGCTTCTGCTTACTCCTAAAAAAATCACATACGCTTTCCTAATTCCTTTCAACATTGCTCTTCCCTGTATTTTCCCATTTTCCGCTGGGTAAAAAAAGCTGAAACCAACGACGAAATTGAGTGACTAGTTGGCTGACTTGGAGAAAATAAGAGAGAGAGAGCATTAGGCATTATTATTACTGTTACTACTTTCCCGTTACTCAGCTCTCTCTCTCTCTCCTATGCTCCAATCATCAGCATCATCAAGCCTGAACTCGAAAGGGAAAAAGCTCACACAAGTCAAAGCCAAAAGCGAATCAGTTAGCCAATATCCTATACTTTTTTTAGTTCTGTTTCTGACTGGAAATAAAAGGGCCAGAACCGAACTGATATAAAGATAGAAAAAACTGCTTTGGCTTCAATACCCCATGAAAAAAAGAAACGAGTCTACTTCAGAAAAAAGGGTACGTAGACGCATCGGGAAATTTCTGGTAACTACAACTTTCGCTACATATTCGTCATCTATAAACACTCACGATCAGTTCAGTATATATTTTGCCTGAGGACCCGTTTTTTTCCTCGAATTGTGAAGAGCATTTCTCACACACACTTTTTCTATGTGCCTAGGATGTTGTAGAGAGTCCAAGTCCAACTCTGAAGATGAAGAATTTCGTGATAGTTGAAAAGGGCAATGGAGAAAATGTGTCTACTTGTCTACTCCATATTGTCCTGATAGATCTTTACTCATTCACTCACTTAGTTTTTTCTTCTTCCTTCGTTGCCAGTTTTTTTTACTTCATTTCCAGTTGCCCTATTCTTCTCGCCATCTACATTTGCAGTATCGTTTTTTTCGTAAGTAATAAGATATTACTGTTTCCTCCACATTCACTTGAAAGGAATATATACATTTAGAGACACACTGTGAGAAAAAAATGGAGTAAAAGTCAAGTCAGAGAAGGAAACTCTGAGTTACTGACTTACTTTAGTCGACCGTTTATTGACTGAAAAAAGGGAGAAAAAAAGAGGAATGGAAAGGGTGATTGGATCTTTTTTACTTATGTATACTACGCACCCTTGTAGTAGCAGTTCGCCTTGATGAAGAATTGTGTCAAAGGGAGATTAATGTCCCTTTCTTCTTTTTTTCGCTCTCTTTCTTTCTCTTTTTTTCTCTAAAAAGTCTTTCTCTTTCTTCCAATTCAATACAAATGGCAATTACTTGAAGGGACCGTTGCTGTCCGATTCCGAAAAGAAAGGGACCAATATAACCAAACCCGTCCACGACGTCGACCTTTGGCTCCACTTTTTTTCCAAAGGCTTTACAGACGAAGGTTGTGAATTCAGGAAAATCCTTCCCTCAAAAAAAAAGAAAAAAAGAAGAGGATTTTTTGTGTGTTAATCATCCTCCCTGAATCTCCGATTTCCACGTCCACGTCCAACAAAATGAGTAATGTATGTATGGCTTTTGTGTGGACTCGAACAAAAGTGAGATTTTCATTATGAAAGTGCCAGCGTCACTATCATTTTCGGCCTGTTTTAGAAAACTTGTATTTCCTCTAATTATTTCAGGGAAGTTAGCCCTCTTCCTCGAGGCTTGGCATAATAATAATTGCCTTTACCACGAAAAATGCGTAGGAGTATAATAATACGGAGAGCTTTCACCGACACAACTTCCGAATGATAACTAACGAAATCAGTATAATTGACACATGGCTGAATACTCTCGGAGCATGTCCGGGTAACAATATGCTTCGTGTTCACACGAGTATAATTGTATAATATACGGAGAGTGTCTATATGTGGCAAGACGTCACAGTGAACAAGACACTTTCACTTCCCTCAGCTTTGACTTGGGGGGAAAGTCAGGAAAAAAGCGTGTGTAGCCGACATCCTTCACCAAAGATTGCAATCAATGAATATACGACGGAGAATATAACAAATGGCGTGTTACAGCTTTTGGCACACACGCTTGATGATATGATGGAGTAAATGAATTGATTGAGTCACATAAGCCCGACGAGCAGTTATTCATTTGCCACTTGCTCCACCGTTTTTATATCTTTTCCAGTTCATAAGTCATTCACCCGTTTATTATGTAACGTGTGCTTGTCAGGTGGTATGCTCGCACTGGTATCATATAAATTGAATTGGGAGAGAGAGGAGAAATGAAAAGAAGAGCGAGAATGAATGAATGGAATTTTTTTGTGTTGCTTTATGCTGAACGGAGAAATCAATGAAAAAAAACCGGAGCAGAACAGATTGAATCATCTCACAGGAAAAAAAGGAAGATATATATGCACGTGTTACATTCGCACATAAAAAGAGGATAATATCTAATTCGTGAAAGGCTTGACAGAGTCCAAGTCGAGCAACGTCAACGAGATTTTTTTTATTGAATCTTTTTTGTCCTTTCCAATCCACGTAGGTTACGTGTTACGCTATACATTTACGGCTTCTTGTTATATCCAGAGTTCCAGAGTATTTTGAGCTCTTGTCTTCATATCCACTCGGCGTACTTTCCCAACTGGAACTTTATGGAGGCAGCCTATTTTCCTCAGAAGAGATTTAACTTTTCATGTGAAGCCATAAGAATTTTGGTATTGGGGTAAAAAAAATATGTTACGCATCCACATCCACCTATGTTCATTGTAACACGTCAGAATGTCAAACACGCTTTTCCCTCCTCTTCTTTCACTTACGTTTTTTTAGTTAAAATCCTCACGGTTCATCCTGATTCCTTTCCCTAAAAATACATATCAAAATATAGGCGTCGTTTGCTCACGCCGGGTGTGGGAGTGTATGCATAAAGTACACATGGGGCTAAGGCTATAGAAGTGAAAGTGGCATGGAGAAAACGAGGGGCACGAGACAAGTTTATTATCCTCGTCGTCGTACAATAAAGAATAGGCATAATAATATCGGAACAAGTGTCTCTCACGGAGTGGTACACATTCATGATGATTTCCCCCTCGCTATTCTTCCACACATCTCATCATCATCAACAGCTGCATGATCGACAATCGACAAGACGAGAGAGGAGGAGGAGGAGAAGGAAAAAAGTACTTGAAAAGTGCGTGCTTTTTTCTACCGAAAAATTTTTCCTCTGGTACATCGTTCCCAAACGGTGAACATATAAGATGGGGAGTATATTATGCATACATTGCATTTCATAGAAAAGATTCGAAATTTCCAATTCATATTGACCGTTTTTCCTGAAGGATATCCAAAAGTGAATACGAGGAGGGCTGATTCAGATATTTATAACGTAAACTAGATTGCTTCCACTGCACTGAAGATACACTTCAAACGACACATTTTCTCTTTACCCAATTGCATTGCATCACATCAGGAGAAAACATCTTATAAGGACCGCATCAATCTCAGTCATCTTACATTCAGAAAACGGAATACTCTTAAAAAAGTATACTATACCCTCGAATGTAGAAAAAAGGACAGGAGAAAGAAGCCGGAAGGAATATCAAGTCAAATTGGGATATTTCTCACTTGGCTGAATTTGAGAGCTTGTAAAAAAATATATATTCGGCCTTTGCCATTCCATCAGAGTATCCGTCCTGTGGGATGTGTGATGCTGCTACTCTCCCACTCCAACTTGTCTTGTCTTCAATGACTGACTGACTAGGTTTCTCCGTGAATAAAAAAAAGTGTAAAATGGTAATGGTTTATAGTCGGGAGGAAGTTGGATGGGGATATGAAATGAATGGGATAGCAGAGCATGCACAATGGGAATGTCTCCTGGTTGATGGCTTATGTAAGTGCATAAAGTACTTTTACCTCTTGATTCATGCTGGTTTATTCTCCCTTCCTCATCGTCTTCCGTCTGGTTTAAGTAGGAATACATATACGCAAGAAAGGGAAGCGTACATATGATGATGTGGATGTGAGGGAAAAGGAGGTTGAGGTTGAGAGAGAGAGGAAGAAGATGGGGAAGAGAGATATGGGAAAAGTTGGTGTACAAAAAAAGTATAGAATAGTTTTTTGGTGATTCGTTTTTGGGGAAAAATTCGGTGAGCCGTGTCTATTCATCATTATATTGAGTGATATTGCTCACACCCTTGGACCCAGATACCACATTTTATGCAGTTAATGGAACACTCTTGAGAGAGAGAGAGAGGAGCACACGGAATGCAATGTAGCATGGCAGAGAGTTACAACGGGAGGCTGGAATAATGCACCAAGTGGCAAGAGAGAGAGAGCACCCTTTTCTCCTTCCTTTTTTTCTCTTATATATTTTTCCTCAACTGCCATTATTCCCTTTGGCTTTTTTTAACGTTTCATCGATATTATAAATTCGATTGTGGTGATTTTCTCTACATCGTACTTCACTTTACTTACGATGACTTTCACACTTTCTTCTGCTTGTTCTTTTGAGAATTTCTTGTGGGAAATATATATCCACTTCCATCCCGTGATTTGGTGCAATTTCCTTAAACTTTATTTTTTTCGGTGCAATAAGTAAGCAACACAAGAAAAAAATACATTCATGTTCGTAAGCAAAGCACCCAAATGCAGTTTTAGCTTTGCCACAAGCATGCATCTTATACGAAGTGTGTGTGCGGCGTGTGGCAAGGCAAGCTCCTTAAACTGATTATATGTTCTGTTTCGTCTCGCACACACTCACACTTTACCAAATTTGTGAGAGAGAAAAGGCTTAAGCCTTCGAAGTGATGTCGAAACGAAATCAAAGTAAAAAATCAAGTTCTTTTTTCTCTTCGTTTCTTTCTCTCACTGGATGAATAAAGGATTTTCCCCTGCATTTTCTCGTTTATTTACCGCTCTCCAGCTTGTCAGAGAGGACAGAGGCTTTAGAGAATATGCTTTATTGGTTTCAAGTACGACTCTCTCTCTCACACACAACACACACTTCACAATTCACCTCGAAGCAATCTACACATACTTTGCGTATATTTCCTTTTTTCAACTAAACTTTCTTTGTACTCTTTTCTCCTTCTGTCGAAAGAATATCCTGCTGCGAGAGAATGAGAGAGTATATACAAAAAAGTGCGTACAAGTGCGTAGGCGTTACGCTCATTTCTCTCAACGTTCAGATTGAGCAAAGGGTCACTTGCATTCTTCACCCTGATGATCGATCTTATTCCCACTTTTTTCCTCGCTTTCTCTACGGATGGGTGCCACTTTCACAGATATGTACTCCGTCTCCAGAAAAGAAATTGTTCGCCTTATTGCATACTCTTTTGAGAGAGAGAGAGAATAAAACGCATTCACAAATGCCACACATATCGAGTGTATTGTAAAATCCAAAAAAAGTATTCTCATCCTGAGAAAAAAAGTATTGCTGAATAGCTCACCCACGTCTCCAAGTCTCTCGATCCCTAACGGATTTTTCCCTTGAATTCTTTAGCTCCCAACTTCCAATTCATTCTCTCTTCCGAGTTTAAAAAGCACATACTATTCGCGTTCTCCTTTTTTATCAGACCAAGATAAATATCCTCATTCTCTACCTCTTTTTTCCGTGAAGTATGTGAACAATTTTTTTTCGTCTTCTCCTCCTTTTGGGGTTTTTTGTGCAAGGGAGAGAGAGCAGAGCTATTTTATGGAGTTTGAAACGATGTAATTTGAACAGGGTATTATGACCATTGTTGTGCGGTTGGTTACATGCTATAATGGGAACAATAATAATAAATGTATCCAAGAGAGGAGGGAGTTGAGGAAAGGAGCACGTTTAGTTACGAATACGTGTGCATTCTATTCAACCCGGGAGTAGTGCCCAATCATTCGGAGAAATGATACTGGAACAAGCTCCCTCCATACATTATTGCTCTTATATATTTCCCTCTGCTTCGTCTGGTCTGGACTTCATTGCTCTCTTGGAGTCAGTCAGTTATTTGTTCCCTGTCATGTCATTTTTTGTATGGGAGAGAAGAGAGAGAGAGGAGAGACATACTGATTGATGATGAAATGAAGAAGCTATTCATGTTCTTGTCGGGGAATGGTCATTTTTCCCCCTTGGTGAAATGGAAGATCCATTCGAGCGTGTGAATTTGCAGTGAGTACGCATAGAGTCTAGACTAGAGTTATGAATTCTCTTTCCCGATTCCCTTCAAATTTACCCAAGGGTATACAAAATGGTCGTGGATTAGGGGAAGAATTATTAGAAATATTTGGGGTAAAATATATAAGCTGCATTATATCCCGACAGTCTGGATTACTTTTGTATATACAAGTATATATGTATCTTCTCATTGATAAATTAGATGAATTTGTTCTTGGTGCAATTTACCAATTTTATCCTCGCTCGTCCTCCAGCAATTCCTTGTGGCATTAGTAGACAATTATTATTATTTGGTAGAGCTTTCTTCCAAATTCCTCATATTTCTCATAATCATTGATCCACTGAATGCTTATGAGGATGATGGAACTGAAGTGGATTTAGGATTATAGGATTGTTGCGACTAGACTACTAATAATAGCTGCTGCCCCTTTCCGGAAAACTCAATTATTTTGACGTTTGATACAAAAAAGGGAGAATTAATGGAACTACATTGGGTTACATGAAGATGATACTATGATAGCTTTGCTGGAGGACCAACAAACATTTTTTTTGTCTGTCTCGTAACATTTAAGTATATAGCTGCTGGAGTTAATGATTAATTGGTAACCACTCTTATTACATTCTGTTCGTTGTTGTTTGTGTCTTATTACATGCGTGCCCTTTCCTCACGACGATCTGGTCAACCCTAACAAAATTTGGTGCTGGAACGGGAAAACGTGACTTGGTTGGATTGGCTATATTGAAGGAAGGGGAGGAAAAAGATGTTGATGAGCTATCGTTGTTGGGGGAAGCTGGGGCTGGGATCGATCTTGGTTACCCGCTCCCACTCTCCATTGATGACTACTGGGCTCTCACCAGAGACCGTTTGTTGGACCAACTTGTTATCCGAGCTTTGGCTAATCCTGACGAGTGGACTGAGCTGCGGAAGACGTTTGGTGAGTTGAAGCCTATAACGATTTTACGGTATAGTGTAGAGCATTATATACCAAATTTACAACTGGCAACTTCATGTTAAACACGTTTAGCATTTACTCACAAGTGTAAGCATAAGTAGATTGTAGCAGATTGATAGTTGCCTTCGCCAAAAGTTTATGAGTCCCATATTTCTCATAACTAATTCATTAATCATAATAGCGAGGACAAGACACCAAAGAGAAAGTCATTTTCCTCGTGTGACAACACCACTATAATGCGTGTCACGTACACGCAATATACTTTCACATCTTTATTGCCACTTTGAGCGGCCCCAGCTTGCATGACCACTAGAAATTAACATGGAATTAAGCGCGTGAAAAATCATATATCGACGTTAATTACCATGTCCAACTCAATCAAGTCACACGAAGAGCTGCCAGTTTCCAGAGAGCCGCCCTAGTTTCATTAATAATGGCAATATCCTCCAGTCAAAATAGGAAGCATATAATTTGCATACTTGCGTGTGCGTGCAGACTTGCATATAAAACGACAAACGACTAATCTCATTATAATCGCTCACGTCAATTTCCTGCTGGTGCTAACAATCCAGGTTGTATTGAACATTATGCTAACATATTACTAATTCGTATAAAGTTGGGGTTTGAGTTATGATAATCGACGAAAATCCGTGGAACACATAAAGCATACACATATTATATCCGAGCTTGTTTCCAACTCCAACCTGAAAATGTTTTTTTAGAATCGTTCATCAATCAGGCATCATCTAATGAAAACTTTCATTTTATCCCGAACAAACTTTCAAACGAAACTTCCACATTCCTTTGATTGTAGCTAGGAATCCCTGGGCGATTGACAAAAAATGTCGCTGGCTACACATGAAAGAGACCGTGTCCTCTCGTGTGCACAGCCTACAATGAATAGAAGCGTGTGGGTCAGAGTCATAACTGGTTTTATAAAAGCAGTAGGGGTTTCTGAATAGAAAGGAACATGTTTTTCCCCCTCTCCGCATGTATCGTCGAAAGTTGAATGAGGATTCCCGGAAATTTTAATTTTGTAATTGCGTAACCCTTCCCATTTATTTGTCCCCAGCGTGTTCCAAACTACACATTCTCTCTCTCCGCTCATGTTGTTCCCCGAGTCGGTGTACACATGCAGAGTGAAATTGAATGGAAGAGTCACAATGTCAACTTTTTTTTCTTCCGTTGGTAGCTTGAATAGTTTGGGGGAAAGGTTATTTTATGAGTTTCATGTACATTCATTCACGCAGACTTCCCCTCATTTTGTTTGTGTCCAAAGATCAAACAAAACTACTTTGCCATGCGACTGAAACCAAGGGAAGAGTAGTAGAAAGGAGAAAATAATACCATGAATATATCCCACGCTGTTTTATACATATCTTTCTCTCTCTGATATTCACCATTGTCCCTCTCTCTCCTTCCTCCATAAAGTAAATTGGCCAGGGAACAAATTACTTCGAAGACAATGGGATCTCATATCCTCTCTCGTCATCATTATCGTTGTGTCGTCCTTCCTTCCCACTATGACATGAAAACATCATTGAATCCCACTACTTCCTGCCTTATTTCACTCGAGTATCATGCAGCTATAACACAATTTGAAGGGAAGCTCTTGTCCTCTTTTATTTTTTCTGTTCCTACATTTTTTCTCTCTATTTTATATGATGCTTTCAAGAGTCGCGCAACAGACTTACCGTAAACATGCAAACATGATTGTTTAAGTGTATGGCAAAGCCGGAATAAATTTCCTAAGTGGACATCTTTATCCTCTCATGTGTTCCTCCTGCTTCCCTCTTCATTTGGACACATCCTGCACTCAAATATACATAAATATATACTTATGGAAAATAAGGAAAGATTTTTATCGAGCCTTTTCCAGACTTCCGCTCTGTTGTTTTGAATAACTGTTATTATTTTACAATTACATTAGTCCATGTGTAGGTAGTTAGTCTCGTCCCCTGTGCTTACCCCCAAAAAGAAATAAACCAAGATCTCTGTCTTCTGAAAAAGTACAGAGGGGAAATGGCACACAGACAGAACGTTGATAGAAAGGATAAGCAAACATCTAATTTTCTAAATGTATTTTTCGGCCAAAAGGCATAAAGAAGGAGAGAGAGAAAGAAAGAACGGAAGGGAAAACAGAGAAGAAGAAAAGAGAAGAGATTGCACTTTCGTATTCCTGTTTCCTTCTCCGCTTTATCTTCCGAAGGAAAGGATAAGAAAAACTGGGTTTCACGCTTTCTGCTTCCAATTCGCCGCCTCTCCATCCATACACTCTTTTTTCCTGGGCAAATAAAACGTAAAATGTGATTAGGCACAAGGAAGGGAAAAGGAAAATAGCAAACGAAATAAAAGGAGAGTAGAGACGGTGGGAGCATGCATGAGAGTTTGATACTATTATTATTATGATGAGGATAATGATAGGAAGGAAGAGAGCGAGAGAGAGAGAGAAAAAATGCTGGCAACTCGAAGGAAAATCCTTGCCTTTCACTGGCTATTTTCTTATGTAAATGTGTACGGAACAGAATAAAATGTATGTTTCAACGGCATTATCATTATCATCAAACGGAAAGGAGAAATTTAGAGGATTGATACTTGTTCTTGCCTAAAGCGTCTGTCTTTTATTCCTCTTCCATACCTACACCTATGTCGGCCATGCATGGGTGCACATTATCTATATGTGCCTATATTCGGATATAGAACGAAAGTAGATGCTGATCCGCTTTCGTCTTTTGTCTCTCTCGACGTATTTCTATATTATATTACGTTAGAGAGTAGAGGTTTCC
Source organism: Heteromurus nitidus (assembly GCA_034687055.1). Classification (NCBI taxonomy): domain Eukaryota; kingdom Metazoa; phylum Arthropoda; class Collembola; order Entomobryomorpha; family Entomobryidae; genus Heteromurus; species Heteromurus nitidus. The sequence continues at coordinate 21,353 of JAQFZW010000782.1, read as the reverse complement.
GCACACAACTCAGACTGAAGCTATGAATTCGCTGAAGCTTGTGCATGAGAATGAAGGTAGGTAGTGTACGCTGTATTCACGAGAAATTAATGTTTTAGGGTTGTGAACCGAATCGGATTTTATACCGGATTGCTCCAGTTACGGAATGAGTAGTTGTACCTCAAGGAACACAAGTCGCAGGAGGACGACGAGAGTGGGTCCTTTAGGCCCTTCTCTCCCGAAGGGAAAAAAAGACTGATGTTCTCCATTCCTTATTCCTTCTCTCTATAACGCTCCGATTTTCCTTCTGGCTCTTGACATATGTTCGTATCATTGGACGGAGCAGAAGCAAGACGTGGTAGTGGTGGAAGTGCTCTGTGCTCAATGTGGCACACGTAACATTAAAATCATGTATATGCACCGGTATCTTCTTTGATCCACACGGGAACCAGCCCATTAACCATTTATACCTAAACAGTTATGGGAAGATTTCTCCGGGATTGTGAGGATATAGGGACGGAGAAAAGCCTCCTTACTTCACTCCTTTTGTATCTCTCTGCAAATGCAAAACGCTTTCAGATATTCCCCTTTCCCTAATTCTCCATCTCCACGTTTCCCTCTCTCTCTCCCTGTTTCTTATGTATGCTAAATGCTCCGGAGGAGAAACGGCATTCTATATTTTCTGCGGAACATTTGCTCATATGAGAGGAAAAGCGCATGGATGTGTGTGTTCCCAAGAAGGAAATTTAAAGGTAGTGGATTTTCTCTCCCTAAAACTGGAATCTGCTTTAGGGAGAGAGGACAAGATTTTGTGCGAAACCCAGGGAAAATCTAAAACGGCACAGAGAAAATAGAATTTATCAGCATTGTACCTAACGCAGAGGAGTAGCTTTCCCTTCCCTACTTTTGCCACTTTACCACTTTCCATTTTCCTATGATCCTTTCTTCCACATGTTCCCCAGGGATTCAAAAATGGCTTTCTAAGTACATATACCTGCGTATGTACATGTGTAATCTAAAAGTTGCTCATATATAGTAGTTCTGTCCTATTCCATTTTATCAGTGTATTGATGTAAGGTTTCATCCAAGAAAAAAAACGTTGGCTGGATCTATTGTCTGAATCTCCTTGTTCGCGTATGATGGCTTGCAAGTTGCAAGCACGCCGTGTTTGCCAACATGGCATCGTCCTCCTCTCCTCTCACTTTTCGTATTTGTAGCAAAAAAAGTGGAATTGAAGAGTGAGCGCACACAAACGGTTTACCTTCAATCCTTCCTTCAAACTAGGTTAAGTAACAAGGATCCCTGGAACAAACTTGAATTATAGTCCGTTTCTTTTAAAAAAGGCAGAGAGGGATATAGGAGCGAGGGAAAGCGCCATGCAGAGTCTCTCGCTCTCTCTTCACAGGTCCCAGAGGTCCCAACTGGTTTGCAAGAGAGAAGTGGGTAAGCCTCGCTAAGCCAGAAAATAAAACGAAAAGCACAAGAGTATATACCTATTTCATTCATATAACATGGCAAGGAAAACGGAGAGAAATGGACTCGAGTTTACCGTGTAGCTTTACAAATACGCGAAGCAGAAAAAAACAGGAAGAGAATCGTCAGTCAGCGAAGAAAGAGTTTAGTTATCCTTGCAAAACAAATAGGGGCAGTGACCAATGACCAAAAAAGGAAAACAAAAAAAAACGTCTTTTACTCTGTTCCTGGATCGCTTCCTATAAAAAGTAAATCTTCAACTAAATAAATAAAAAGGAATGCATATAGTTAAGCCTTAGCATCCATCTTGGCTTGAGTTGAGCATAAGCTTTTATATTAAACAAACAAGACAAAATATACAAAAGCCAAATGATCAATAAATACAAATCCACAAGGAGAAAAATGCTGTACAATTTCGATTGTCACTGGAAAACAAGGTAAAAAATTGCCAACATGGATAAAGTATTTATAAAGGGAGCTTTGTATAGCCTTGCATGTAATATAGGAACTCTGTTTTGTCGTTTTTTTGTATTGAACATAAGTCGAGTAAAAATGCACACCACCCTCCACACTTTTTCATTGCAGAGAAAAAACTAAAAGTCAAGGATTTTTATGTGTATGAAATGTCAGAATTCATGTTTCAACTTGCATTTTTATAGCCATTCATTCCAGTTTCTGCAAGTGTACTTCCAAGCATGCAAGTATTTTTCACAAATTTGATGCTCGAATGTGATAGCGAAAATTGCAATTTTCTTGTTTTCCGGTATAGCGGTCATAATAAAAGTAAAGCTTATCTCTTTTGTGCTAAATATTCCATGAAAGGGACGTTTACAACCGAGAATTGTTTTTCTGCATATTTCTTTAACCCAAGGCCGAGTTTAGTCGACGATATTTTGCCTGCTTTGAACATACTTGATAGCTTGGTTGCTCCTTGTTTTTATGGATTTTTGTTTTAAAAATGGTGCGATGATTTCTATACTTCGTGTTCCGGAAGTATAACTGGCATTACGCAAAAAAAGCCTGCCAAAGAAAAATGATAAAAACTGCAACGGAAGTATGACTGCCTGAAATCACGACAGTTTGTAGCGTACGTGAACTATGTCAAAGCGTATAGTCAGTGCTCAGTACTAATTTCACAAATTAAGTTTTTGGTAAATTCTAGTTTTGTGATTATGACGAATTCATGCGTGTTCATACAATCCAGGTTCTGTGACGCAGTTAACTTGTCAAACTCGGCCTTGTGTTAAAGAAATACAGACTATCCTAAATTTAGAACGTGGAAACTCGATTCAATCATCGAATGATAGAGCTCATAGCCATTTTCTTTATATAATCCAAAATAGCAAGAGATTTAAATAATACAGATCAAAAAATCCATTTTCAAAAATCCACACAGAAAGGTTTCATTGAAAACTCCATGCGTGTGTATTAAATGACAAGCTCAATAACCTATGATCCTTTAAAATAACACAACAAGCAAAAAAATGAAATTAGCGGAATTAGGTTAAGGCATTAATTAAGCTTCTCTTCCACCGCACAATGTTCCAACACAGTTGATACTCCTTAAAAACCGACTAAACCGCATTTAATGATTGACTAATTTCGGACCTCAGTCAGATCCCTAACTCTATTTAAACTTGCAGGTTAAACTTTAAACTTCATTCATTCTTTGATGGAGAACAATGACGACATGGCTACGGAGTTCTGACCTAGTTTGCTGATTGTCGCCACATAAAGTGACATTCATCAGAGAACGTCTGTATCTTCACTTCAGGTCGATTCTTTCCAAGAGCTCGTGTCAACTCTCGTAGCCCTAATCTCTTCGTATCTACCAAAGACATATTTCCTTATACAGGTCTAGTTAACGCATCAAAATGGAAAGAAAAAGAGAAAACTAGTCTTTGTTGTTGAAATACATGTATTATGTGTTACTCCTAAGCTATGGCCAACGACAAGGATCTCATGCCAATGGAGATAATGAGCTATTTCTTAGAACCGCAAAAGCTTCGTCGTGTTGTTGTTGTGTCGAATCTTGCTATGAACACATGGACTGATGAAAAGAGTGAAAGCATACAAAACAAGTGTCGAACGTAATGCATCCTCTTGACAGGATTAAAAGAGTACATAGTCCATACGTACACTATAAGTAGTTTCATCATTCATACATGTCGTGTATATTTTCTTAGAGATTAAGTATTCAGTTAGTTGGTTGTATTTACAATGAAGTACCCCATATTTTTATATTGAGGTCACAGCTCAGCATGGAATGATTAGGAAAGTAAGTAGTAATAAGTATTGAATGAAGGTGATGAAATACATATATGCAACTGAGAAAGAAATCTTATTCGACACCCTAACGTGTTTTTACTATTCACAATGTATAGATAGATATACATATGGTGTGATGAAAATTTTAAGATATGCAGAACCCACATTCTTTTCTCCAGTTCCATTTGCAATTTTTCATTTTCTCCTACTGCACCAATGATAACTCAAATCCAACTTTCACATGCAAAAGCATAGTCCTTTTCTGTCATGCAGTGTCTGTATTTGAAACTTATGTACTAAAGTTATTGAGATTGAAAAAGATACCATCATCACCGTCCTTTTAGCTCTCCCTTTCATGAATTACATGGAACATAGGTTGTGTGGACACGTCATATTTCCTCTCTCTCTCTCTCTCTCTCTCTCTCTCTGGCTTTCACCTTCCAATAAATACATGCACATGACGTGGGAATCGCCACGAAGATAAATGTCATTGCTTCTTCGCCTCCCCCTTTTTCTTTTCTCTGATAACAAAAAAAAACTTATGATGACACCTCATACTCAGTGCAGATATATACTTCTCATGTGATTTAGAATTTAATACAAGTTTATACAGTATAAGCATACCTTCTTGGTACCTATATAGAAAGCAACCAGTATTAAGTAAACTAGAAGAGCAATGTCCTCATTTCCCTCCAGAAAAAAAACTGCAAAAATGCGCATATATAGGATATGGAAGGAAGAGGAAAGGGGAAAGGCAATCATAAAATAGGTTGTTCCTTTTTTTGCATCCCGTTCCTACTTCCTCTTTCCATATCCTTATATGCATCTTTTTTGTGTACGGCATTTTTTAACTTCACACAACTCCTTTCCCATTACATCACCGCAAACAACACGCTATCAAGAGTATGCCATCGTCATCATCATCATTCTCCTCCTCCTCACAAGAGAGAAAGATTCTACTAGTCAATGCTGAAAAGGATATAAAGAATACTTATCGTTCACGATAAGCCCGTTGGCAGCATACATGCTGGCAGTAGCATACTGTAAAAGAGGCTCCTTTCACTTATGCATAAAGTATAGGCATATTTTAGTGTTTGGACTCTCTCTCTCTCTTTTCCTCTCTTCGTGTCTTGTCTTTCTCGCTATCTGTCTAAAACATTGCCCCATTTTCCTTGACTATATCTTTTGACTGCAATCTGCAATCAACATTTTCAGACCACTTTCACTCCACTTTTTCCTCTCTCTTCTCTCATATACCCGCTTTTTTCACACGATTTTTTTCTTCTTTCCCTTCCAACCCGAAGGGGAAATGTACATTTTGCATTCCTCCTTTTTCACTTTACAAACAACCATTTATTTTCACGTCTCTCTTTTCCCCTTCATTTTATAGATATTCCATAAAAATGAGAGTGTGAAAGCCAAGAAAAAAAGAAAGAGAGAGAGAGAGAGAGAGAGGACGGGTGCCAGTCCCTCTTCCCAAGCTCGTCTTTTCTCACTCTCCTTTTTATGGAATGCTCGAAGAGAATATCAAGCGATAGTAATATTTTTCTCATGCTGCACATAAATGTATGCAGATATTGTTCAGAAAATATATGTATATATTTTTAGACAGGAAAACTCAAAAACATGCTTTCAAAGTAGAGGAGTCCATATTACTTTCTCTCAAGCTTTTTTTGCAGAGATCCTTGTTGTTGCTGGAAGGAAGGAGGGGAAAAAATATTCATGTCATAGTCATCCAAATGAGACTTCACGAAAGAATAAATATGGCACATAAGAGAGAAGGAAAGATTGTGAGCTCTTGATAAAAGCTTTTTTTTTGCATTATTTTGCATTTCTCAAAAAAAACGTACGTACGACTCGCGACTTATTTTCCCTAAATAAATGCTACTGGCTGCTGGTTTCCTTGTACAAAGGAGAGAAAGAGAGATGATATATAAGCGTTTTGCTGTCTCTGGTTCGAGCTTTTATAATCTCATTCATATGGACAGATATATCTTTTTATTGTATAACATGATCCCATACGTGTAGGTAGGGTAGGTATTATATTTGGTATATATGTATTTTTTGCAAATAATATAAAGAGTTACGGATATTGCCAGTTGTAAATTTGATATACAGTTGTGATGTGTGTAGTATATTTATGGATATTATGATATTACTCTCTCTCTGCTTATGAAAATATGGAGAGAAAGGATAGGGATGTTGGTGATGACGATGATGATGATGGTAATGTTATTATTATTATAATGCCATTCTTTTTTCTCCCTTTTCTTTTGTTTTTATTGTTATGCAGAGAAAGTTGATGGAGATTTGAAGGCGTTGCTTTCGCTGGAAAAGGGAAAGAATCAGGCCATTCCTGACGGCACGACGAATAGTTCCCTAGGGTATGGAGTTTCATATGGTGGAGCAACCAGTTCCAGGAGCAGCAGCAGCACAACATCCATTTCCAGCACTTCGTCGTCGTCTTCTTCCTCTTCCCCTTCATCTCCGTCAAGTACCCAAAATCAGGAGGAGCAGCAGGAACATCATCACGGTCTCAAATGGAAGTTTACTTACCATCGTGTTCGCGATTTGAATGCAGCTGGACAGCCGAGGAGCAGAGGCATCGCTGCCGTTGTCTCCCTTGACGCTGCCGAAAATGAGAGCAAAAATGGGACGACGAGTGGCAACACTTTTGGTGGTGGTGATGCTCCTTTAAAAACTTCAAAGGGAAGTCTCTTCCCATTCGTAAAGGATGGAGGAGTCGTCGTCCTACAAAAGGAAGAAGTAGTGAAAGTAGTCGGAGCTGCTGAACTCCCATCTTCTTCTCGCTTTGATGACCCCATTGAAGCGCTCACGCCAAGGGGCGGGGGCACTCATGCCACGAGTACAACTACCACTACGACTACTAGCACTAGTTCTAATGGTAATAATAATATTATTAGCAATAGTTTCAGCAGATTTGGGAACAAAGGGAAACACGTCGATTTGGCAAGTGATAAAAGAAGCGGCGGCAGTGGCAGCAGCTCTAGTCGTAGTAGTGGTGGTGGTGATAACAGTAGGAAAAGTAGTAGTAGTAGTGTCAGTAATAGCATGCCTAAGAGTGCCCTTGTGCTGCCAACGGAAATGGAGAGCCAAGGGAATGAGCCCAATTCCCATAAAATCCAATGGGACCCAAGACATGGACAGGGCGGAGGAGGAGATGAAGTGGTGCTCCCACACAAAGAGGTACGACCACATGGACAACAAGGAGACGGAGGAAATGATCATCATCATCCTGCCAGACATCATCATCACCGTGACCATCACTATCACAAAAATTATCATCACCATCAGTCCAAACACCATTTCCAACACCAGATGAGTTCTTCGTTTGGTGGAAGGAGTGGGGAAGACGCTCCTCGTCCTCATCCTGCAGAACTCAGCGAGTCTCTTCCAGTGCCAGAAAGAGTAGTGGATGAGCACTCGAGCAACAACCACCAGTACCAAAATCATCTACGGAGCCAATATCAACACCATAATCATCATCATCATGACCAACACATTCCCCGGCAAGAGGAGAATGAGAGAAATCATCATCACTTTCTGAATAAGAAGAACCACCATCATCATCATCGAGATCGAGAGGAGCAGCAGCAGAGTAAAAGTTGGAAACGATTTCACTTGGATAATCCGGCCAAGGACAAGTAAATATTAATAAAACACGGCGAGGAGAATGGAATAGTCATCAAAATAATCGATCTCGTTTTTCCTCCCGTCATCTTGCGAAACTTTCCAGTCTGAAAATGCGAGGAGAGAAAGCAAAGAGAGAGAATGGGTTCCACAAAAAAGGAAATCTTCAGTCAGGGAACCCAAACATGTTTGCTAAAGCTGTGTCAATATATATATATTATCGTCGAGTGTATCATCATCGGTTTGAAAAATGAAAATACTTTGCATATCAAAATGATCTGGTGACTATGAATAATATGTTATAGGTAACTGAATGTATGTGTGTACACCTGGATGGAGTAGGTACACTCTATTGTGTTCCCTATCAAAATATTTGCAAACCTGAGTGAACTCCCGGATGATGGAATACATTTACTCCTGGTTAACCTGTTTACCTAAAACTAGCCTCTCGTGAGTACCAGTATTTATTTATTTCCTTCTCCTTATGAACCAACCGTTCCACTTACCATCTTCCAAAGTCCATTTTGATTTCATGTGTGTACTTGCGTGTTTCCAGAAGAATTGGTTTTGGTAGAATAGAAATTGATGATATGAGTAGAGAGGTGGTACCTTTAGTTGCTAGACCCGTAATTTGTATTATTGAGTATGTAATATGTAACGGAAAAGTGATGAGTGATTAAGAATGCGAAACAGGATTGTAGATTGCGAAGGAGAAACTTCTATTTTATGCATGTAAATTATTTTAAAAATTCATGATCATCGTTTACCTTTTAATTTAAAAGCGAGAATGAATGCAACATAAATTTACTAGAGATACATTATATGAATGAATGTAAAACAAACTAAGTAAATAATAAATATAACAATCAATGTGAGAATAATTGACGTATGTATGTATTTATATGTATTCCACTTCTACATCCGCACAAAATATAATTTCCGTGTCCGACAGGAGAAAGTCCAGATCCGCACTGAACCCGGAAGTTCTGGAAGTAATGAACACTCCAGTTCCAGCTCCTAAAAATTTATGCTTTGACACGAAGCAACTTTAAAAGTCCAACAAAAGGTACAACTGTAAAGCTTACATGAATGGCCGCGGCGCATTTAGTGAGAAGGCATATCAATCTCAGTTTGAATGGAATGGCTACGCAATAACAGCTTTCCTAATGAAACCCATTAGCTAAAATGGGGAATAGTGGGGTGACATGTAACAAGATTGCTAATACGACATACATTTACAAGGAGTAATGTGGGTATTAGTGAAAGAACTATTTAGTAGAGAGACAATGGGCCAACGACAAAATACTTTGTCCTGTTATCATTTGAACGCCTACAACTACCATCAGAAAGGGTGAAGTTTCCCCCTTTTATTTCCAGTCCCATTTCAATGACCATATTGTGTTTTAATTGGTATGCAGTGACACGTAATACCAATATTTGTCAAGAAATATTTTGCCGCATCTCGTCGACAATCAGGAGTTGAGCACCCATTAAACCATCCACTACTGCATATACTCGTTTCGTATCGCGGCCACTAACGTTTAAAGAGCATACGCTCGGTAACATGTACACTTTTTCCAAAATGGACATATTATTTTCTCCACTATTTTGTCATTCAAATGGGAAAGGTGGAATTACAGAATTCGGTTACGTTCCTGGAAGCAAGACTCAACCTGTTTTCAACAACAGAGCCTCAAATTGCAACAATATGGATCCCAAATTATATAAAAGATGTATATTACTTTTTGCTGCAAAAGAAGAATATATAATTCCTGTTATCGCATTCAGGTAATAAAATAGAATAGAATTCTCTCTTTCACTTCAAAATATTAAGCTCCCTCGAAAAGTCTCCATTTCATCCCAACTTCCAAGCAATCAAGTACAGCGGTTAGCCTTGTACCACAACCCATTCTCAAGTGTTTATGCCGATGTCATTATCTCTCACATGTGTGCTTCAAAAGGATGCATATGGTTCTGCCGTAAATGATCATAGTTTATGTACAAAACTCGTTGAGTGACGACTCCACTCTAGGAGGAAACTGCTCTTCATAAAGGCTAAAGGGTGAGTTGAATAGGTGAAATATTTCGTAAATAGTAGACAATCTCCCTATTGACGAGAGAGGAAAGCGGATCAAGGAAAGTATTATTATCGGCATTATTACCACTATTATCAACGAATTCTTATGTAATATTCATAAAAAAATGTGGAAATGGTCCATTAGATGCAAAATTTACGGGTTCTTCGCCCCTTCTTTTTCAAACTCGTATTTTTGGACGAAAAAAATGTACCAACTACACAAGCAGCTTTCCACACAAATGTTTTTTTCTTTCAGCAAAATGTTATTATTACACACATTTTCCCAATATAATCCTGATTTTCCACTTTTTGCAATTGCTACAGTTTTGTTGGATATAAGAAAAAAAGAAAGTTGCACCAGTCACCATACACAAGGAAAAAGAAGAGGAATAAGTATACGTTGAAGATGTGGAAGATGTCTTCGCGGCTCTCAAGTCGATGCCTCACTGAATTCCAACCATTCCACTGTGGTGGCAGGTGTTTGTCATGGCGTTCACAATCTTCTCTGAATCCATTCCCAGCTCACACATGTTTACCAAAAGGTACAATTTACGGGTCACATACGGATTCTAAAGAAGAAGAAAAAGAGATGGAAAATGTTTTTCATTTTAAAAGGATCGTTAGGAGGATAATATGCGAGAGAGAGAGAGAGAGAAATGGGAAAGTGTGTAGGAGGGTGTTTGCAGGCAGGCACTTGTCTGTCTTCCTATTTTCCTGGTGAAAGTGTGAGATTCGAATAAGAAGAAAGGGAGGGAGGGATGTCACATGCTAATTCACTTCAGAGAAACTCTTTTATATGTATGCCTAACTACTCAAAAATACTCCTTTGCTTTTTGCATTTCAAAGAATAGAAAAGAAATGTTTGGAGCTAGAGCCACATCGTCCACGCCACGGTGAAGCATCTGCTACCAATTTTTTGCAACATATTCTTCTGCTGGCATCCACCAACACTAAATTCAAGAAAGAACCAAATTTTTTCGACTTGTACTTTTTCTTTTTGTGAAAATCAAAAAAATAAAATCTGTCATTTTCATACTGCCACTGGCACTTGATTGCTACTGTTTAGAAAGGAATGCTACCACGAATCCAAGAATATGCAAAACGGGATTTTTTTTTTCAAAATGGAAAGGCACTTTTATATAAAAAAAAAGAGTATGTGCAAGGATTTCACTTTACCTTCGCAATGCTGAAGCACTTCTTGGAGAAATGTGTGGCAGCTCGTTGGTAGCATTCGTGATCTAAGAGCTCGTGGTGAGAATGGAGAAGCTGCTCCCGGAGTTCCATCGTTTCTTCTGTCATGTTCTGACCGTGTCCTGTCACTTGCTCAATTATGTCCATCATTTGAGCCGTTACCAGCTTCCGCATCTGCCACACATCACATATCATCTTAAGTACCGTATACAAAATTCCTTGTGCCATGTGCTGGGGCATATATATACATCTTCCAAAAAGAATATCCCTTTTGCAGCTAACAACTCCAGAGATCTTCCCCTGTCTGAGCAAATGTTTCCCCGCACATTTCTGTATGATTTCGCTCAGATTAGGAAAGCATACAAAGATGCCTTAATAAACCCAAGTTATTGTATGTTACTACTCTTCTCCTCGTAGTATCCATATCTAATGCGAGTTCTCTCCTCCTCTCGACTTTCTCCTGTGGCAAAATGCCATTTGCTAGATTACCTCCGGAAAGCCGTTGATAGAATGCACATGCATAACATGAAGGGATATACACATACGTACGTTTTAGGAATATTTGAAAAGATTCGGTAGTGTTAGGGTGCATCATATGTGCCACATTCATTTTCATATTCGATATTACCATGTTCCATCAATCTGTGAAATTTTCACAAATTCAATCTTTCTCCAAGTGGAGCACAAGGAAAATACAAATGTTTGCATTAGTTTCTCCTCTCACCAAACGAATCTGCTCTCATCCCAAGACTCATAAACAACTTTTCACGCTTATGAGCAAACAAATGCAAGATAAAAAAAATTTGCAAGTTGAGAACATATGAAAATGCTCACACTCAAAAACTCCAATGAAAATCTAAGATGAAATTTCCAACATGTTTTCTGTCATTTGCACACTTGATCCCCTTCGCGCTCCGCTTAGTATGTGAGAAGTGGTGTTATATACGATTCTAAAAATACATATTTTTTCGTGGGACACCCCAGCAGGATGTTCCCTTTTTGCCGAGCAATTAAACGTATCACGCTATGTAGACGTATGCATAAAAAACACGAAGTGAACAGGAAAAGGCAATCGTGCAACTGCACAGGAGAGCATATTTTCCCCTGACGGTTGATATGATCATCATCAAGAAGAGTGGAAAATCGTTTCGTTCATTTGCTTGAAAATACGTAAGGGAAAATGTTGTTTGGATTCTCATTATGAAATGGGATGTTGAGTTCTCAGTCAGCGGATGGGGAGGAAAGGAAATGAAAGTGGAGGATGAGAAAATAGAGAAAATCAACAGCAGTTCGTCAGCTAAATTACATGACACTTTCACTACTGCACTCACTTCTATAAAAAAACCTTGCTGGGGAAGTTGACTACATACGCTTCGAGATCTAAAAGTTGATGTCAACGTTTCGGTAACCGCTGCTGCTGGAATATCTGCACAAACACAATTGTGCCTCTTCTGGTTTCGTGCTGAGTACTCTACTGTTTTTCCTTTGTCGAACAATATGCAATCAAATTCGCATTTCAAGTAAAAGTTGAAAGTGCTATAAAGTCTACAAACGAGTCTTACTTTTTCCACACAGTATTTTGCTCAACAATATAGAATCAGTCTTGCTAATACCTGGAGCATATGAGGATATATATATAGATCCACGCAGTGGTAAACAACACATCACAGAAGGAACTTGCCTTGTCTTTGTGAGTGAGCCGAATCTCATCAACGGGAAATGTAATGAGAAAACGTAGAACAATTTCCACAGACAGAGAATATCTCCCCTTATAAACTTGTCATGATCTTTTGTGATGAGCGTACTTATAGCGTTTAACGCAGCGAAGAACTTCTACAAAAGATGCATAAAGGAATTTTCCTAAAAGCCACACCACGACCGTAATTCCATTTTGAAATATTGTGGTGATTGTGCAATTATATAAAGCATAATATACAAGCATATAGCCATCTCCGTATAACCTCATTACTGTAACATTTATCGGAGATAATAATTTGCAACTCTTTTTGTCCCATGGGCATTCATTGAGCGCAGAAGGGGAAAGTTTTCATCAAAGTATACAGCGTTCATCCAGTCCACTCTTTTGGTTTCGAACATTGGGTGCATAACATATCGACCAGAGTGGCGAAGAAGGAGTTTTACTCGGGAGTTAAAACAAAAAGAGGAAAACATCGTATGCAGTAATATTGTAAGACTTTCCATTTTGCTCATCCTTTTGCTGACGAATCGACAAGAGATATATAAGGATACGCATCGAAATATGCTGGAAACCCGTTTTCATCCTGAGAACCAATTATTTTGCAACAGAGTCTCTCGACCACGTTTGGAAACTCGCCTTCTCTTGTAGTAGTATACCTGGGCTTAACTGAGGCTCGACGAAAGTATTGTTTTTGTGCTAAGCGAAGCATGCACATTATTGGAAGACTCTGCTGCTGCTGGATTCTGCAGAAGCGACAGATTCCTTATCTCCAGCAGCAGGAAAGGTACGCATATGCAACTGAAAACATTTTGGCTAAAATAGTGCTCACGACGAACATGAATGCATCTTTGCATGCATTAGGTGCGGTATAAATGTGTATTCGTGGAGATGATGATTTGATCACTCGTATAAGTATATACATACTTACATGTATACTTCCGTATATTATACGGCTGTAGAAAAGACTACTGGTTAATTGAGATTTTGGATGAGAATTTAATTACACACTCACTTTGTAAAGTCTTCTCAGTTGGGATTTCAGCTCTCGCCTTTCCTCCTTGTTTTGAGTACGGGCCAATTTCCTCTCGAGAATGGAGGAAACGACGTCTTCGGACTTGACTGCGTCCAACTGGAAAAACCCAAACAAATAATTCAGACTAGTAGTTCCACTGTAGTTACACTCTTCTCCTCTATGGATAGTATAGATCCTGGATGCTTTTGGTTGTCTCAATCTCAACGTTACAGAAAAAAGTACAAAAGCGAGAGAAGCAAAACGTAGAATGTGCAGCACCCACTGAAAGAAACCCTTTTTCTCTTCCTCATATCCCCTTTGTATACAGCCTATATCCGTATATGCTTTTGTATTTTACCAGCAACAACAATAAATCCTTCCATTCACTTCGCAACTTTGCATTTCTTCCAGAAGTATAAAATAATGCATTCTTCCACTCTCCAGTTTTCTTTTCTCCGACTCTCTCTCTCACCATCTCCACGCACAACACTAACACACCCTCTTAAAACATATTAGATAATGATTGTGATGGTTATCCCTTCACGTTTAAATTATACTTTAAGTGAGATACATTACCAACACTAAAACTTTGTCTGCTCCTCTACCATGAAGACCTAGTTAGTATTAGAGCTCTCCAAGAGTAGAATATTTTCTTTATAAATACATTTCTGAAGTTATATGAAAGCTGTAGGAATACGAATAGTCTTTCTCAAGGCAGACATAAATTGCAAACCAGAACAAGTTGCTGTGTACATTTAGTATTTACCAATGTTTCGCCTTGCCTTTTCCTCTTTTCGGAACTCTTTTAAGGTAGTCATATATTACAAAAGGAATAAATCAAAGTTATCTACTCTTCGTAATCATTGCTCATTTAGTAGACAGTGTGGAATGAGCGTGCTTTGCTTCATGCAATGCGCCGTGTGTGTGTGGCACTCATTCTCTTCTTAATATGTGCATTATTATAGAGATGGGAGCAGCTCACCAAAGTGTTACAAATGTGCGAAAATTATACACAAGGTGACATTTATTGTTTTTCCATGCCTGCGAGAAACTTGGCGTAACCAGCCAAGTTCCAGTAATGCCGCCCTACCACAAAACCACACACACATATTTCCACTTTTCTTTTCATTCTTCGTGGAGTACTAGTTTCCATACAATACAATATTCATGATAATTGCCAAAAAAGGAAAATGAAGAGGAGGAGTGAGCTTACGAATATATATGTATTGTGTATCCATCATAAATGGAAGAAAAGTTTAATGAGGAAAATTGTATGCAAAGGCACACATGCATCATGCATATATATACACTCCATACTACCTTGTCAAAACTTTAAACTTTACTAACGAAATATAGAGTTTTTGTTTCACTTCCTTGTTGGAAATGGAAATCAATATTTTATGCTTGTTGGTTTTCTAAAGTAACTAATAAAGCAAAATTGTGATCGTTTGTAGTGCCTCGGAGTCGTGCTCTTTCTATAAATTATGCATCAGCGTGCTCTCCTCTACTTTCTCCATATATTCATTCCACTTGAGTCACGTATTCCTTATATATGCATCTCCTACTTTGTCGCGAATATAACTAGCCTTCGAGTTTGAATATAATTCAAGCATAGTCAAAATTCAAAATGAAGTTATAGAGGAAAATTCGTGCACATGTTTAGGTAGGTACACGACCTATGTTTTCATTCTAATGAGTCTCGCAAAAGTACCACTCGAAAATTTGTTTGAAGTTTCAAAAAAGTTGCAGGGGACTTTGCTGCGACTGCGGTTTTACTTGCGCGAACCTATGAGATTTTTGGAACTCAACTTGCTCACTCTCTCTCTCTCTCTTCCTTTTTCTCAGATACTGGCTGGAGAGAGTGAAATTGAGTGAGCGAGGGAAGAGAGTTTGCGACTTGCAAATGAAAACAAATAAATATTTGGTAAAAACAATGTAATAAAGTTTTTGCCTTCAGCTATCTCTCCGTGAAAGGATTTCTACGAATGAGCTATACATTTTTTACTAAAGCAGTAAAATCTCGGTGTTTTTCATTCCTGCCTGTCTGTCAAATAGGATGCAGGACTGACATGGATGTGTGTGCTGTGAGAACACCGCTTGATCAACAAATAAAATTTGTATGTACATTTATATAATGTCTATTTAGAAACAAGAATATAAGAATGCTAGATACGAGAGAGAATATAAAATCTATTACAGTCGTATTTTCTCCAGCAAATAAATATTTCCAACAAATAAGTTTTGCAAGATATAGCATCAATATGTATAAAACTGCCTCTCATATTTCACCTCAAACATTACAAAACTCCATCCTGAACACTGTAATGGATACAGACAAGAACTAAAGGTATATTTCGCCATCAACGAAACTTTACTTTTCTCTGCAAAACTTGTCAAATAAGTAACTTGCCTGCGTTCCCTTTCTGCTGTAAAATAAAGAATCCTTTCTAGCAAAATTGTGCAATTTTTTTGTTCATGCTTCCGTCGGTTGCTCGACACATTTTTATTTTTATACTGACAGTTTGATTTGATGAAGCAAGTTGACTGGTGTTGGATGGAACAGGTTTTTGGGCTCGAAAGGAAAAACTCACACTCCACAAATCTGTTACCGAAACTGACTCATCAATCTTATCAGGTGAAAGGGGTATTTTCCGTCATGAAATGAAAGGCTGATGGAAGGTTTAAGTCTAGTTTACTACAAAAAGAATGGTCATAAAATATGCACGAGTAATATCTTGGTGAAAATACCATCTTTCTTCTTTAAAAAATCGCTCCAACTTTCTTCAATTTAAACTTGGAAAACTAAAGCAATATAAATGCCACATTGTTTATCACCAATTTATATGGTAAGCACAAATTTAAGTTTGTGAACGCTATTCGTTGTTCTAGTTATTGTCATAAATTGGCTGAAAACTTAAGGAAGAATTTATACAACACGCGCGAAAATAGTATACCGATGATACTCAAGCATTTGAAGAATTATATCGTGTAGCGAATTGCACGAATTCTCAAACAAGATAATTGTACAGAATTCTTGATTGCTGGCTGATGCTAATAAATTATACATAACTTTATGAATACACAATCAAGTTTCCCATCTGAATTCCAATTAGCGATAGTACATGACCACGTTCCTGGCCATCAGAGTTGAATAAGTGCAACACACGGTTACTTAAATCAGCAAGTAGCTTACAAAAGCTAAAAGGAAATTAAGACAAGAACGAGGACAAACGGGGAGCGCTTTCTTAAAATTTGTTTCGCAGATTGAAAATCGCTACATCAAAGGCATATCCTACATTGATGTTTGTACGTTTCTCTTACAAGAAAATTAAGAAATAAGGTCAGAGCAAGAAGCATAAGAAATACAAACGGGAATTCAATGAGTTTGTATTTGTGTGATCAACATTAGCCACCAGACCAGATGAAAGCACTTTCGATACCAAGACCATAACATATCCATTGTGAAGTAGGACACGAAAGGAAACGTTTCAAGTTGATAAAAGAAGAATGAAAGATGGCTGGAATTGGGACAGGGAGAAAATGGAAGGACAAAGTAAAGCAAGCAAAAGTGAGCTCCACACACTTTATCCTCTTTTGACAAGGAAATGAGTGAAACCTGGAAATAAAAGCTGTAGACATCTCTCAGATAAAACCAGATGAAACGGAGGAGGACAATATAAAGTCGTACGGTTGGATCAAGATAAGTTTTGTGACAGGAAAGGTTGATTCACTCACACGCCCGCCTTTCTGTATGTGAACGCGGAAGCAAAAGGAATATTATAAGAGTGGATTTTCAGTGTTGATGCTGTGCGAACTGCGAACAAGAATAACAAAAAATGCATAAATATATCTCTCTCACATCACCACGATGGGATGAAGAAAAGAAGGGAAACGGAAAAGGGGTTAAAAACTTGGGTGACTACAAAAGTGTATGCCAATGCACATACACAAAGCCTTTGATGCACGTAAGGAATGCATATTATATATACTTACATATACTGCCTGAACACTCACTTTGAGATGTTTTCATCGTTTTCAGCTCTCACACATCAATCTCATTTCATCTAATCTTGGGAGCATGGCAGAGAAATGAGATGGATTAGAGAAAGACGCAGTGTGCAAAGGATGGAAATGAAGGTGAAGAGGGGAAAACAGGAGAAACAAAAAAGGGGAGAGAAAGAAAGAGAAACTGAAAGACAGCAAATATACAGTCACAGCCAACATCAGAAGAAGAAAGTAATTTTGCCGGTATTCAAGCAAACGTGCCTCCAACAAAGCTCTCTCGTAACAACAACGACCCTTTTGCCGATTTCCGTTTTTCCCCTCTCTTGAATTCGAAAACAAGGATTCTGGCTAAAATCTCGGAATGAAATCTGTTCATCTGTGATCTCGCTGGATTAATATTAAATCACAAAATGTTTTTGTATTCACAAAAGCAAAACAAATGGGGAAAGGGGAGAGAGGGAAACCCCCTGCAGTCTAGTGTGTAAAAGTAAAGGCGAAACACCAGAATATATAAAAGAAGACGAAGAAGAATACACGCAAGTCATAATAGAGATTGTTTGATCTCACCATCTAATACTAATATACTACTACCAACTTCCATAACTTTATATTATAGTTTTTGGCATGACATGTGAATTTGACAAGAACAAAAGATCCCTATTTTCTCCATTTTAATGTTTGATGTTTTCATTTCCATTCGTGGCAGCAGTCGTGCATTTTTTTCTCAATATTAATAACGCAAGCATGAACAAAAACACACACAAATGCTTGCACGCAGGTGTGCATATGTGGATACAAAGGAATGGAAATGGCTTGAGGGGGAGTGAAATCAGAGCACAGGCGATATGGAAAATTTTTGACAGAAACATGTCCCACCACATTAATATTTAGAGAAATGCAATACACATCCAAAGCCAGAGTATGAATGCATTTTTGGTGCTGACAGTTCCTGAGAAAATTTTCCCTTGTTTATAGTTTATTGCATCATCACGTAAAGCTTTACTATTTTTCTATAAAAAAAAATTTACCTCAACTTCTGGTAGGGTCAATTGGGTCTCAGAGTTACCGAGGAAGTCTGCAACTGGCAAGGTTCTCAATCGAACATCCCCAAATTCCATAACATGACTTGTGTTTGTTTCGTTGCGGACAATGACGAACTGCTTCTGAAGCGTTTCCCGTTCCAAATCACTCTGAAAATGAGAGATGAACAACAAATAACATAATCTGAACAGGAGATTTTGTAATTAAATTCCAGAGAAATATTTTTCTGCCTTTACCTGATCAGCATTTTCCATCCACTTGACCGAATACACATCCCCCAAATAAGTGTTCCTCTGCTCATCGAAGTAGCAAGCATACGATGACTCCTGGCCATTGGCAGCGGTCGTAGCAAAAACTGTGCGAGAAAAGGAGAAAGGGAGAAACAAACAAGAATTTAATTTGACTTTCTCAGAATTTGAAGTAAAAGCAGGAGACTTGACTTTGGAATTTCAAATTTTACAAGATAAATCCATCAAAAAACGATTGAATAACTTTCTCCCCAACATTTCTCCTTCAGCATATAAGTAATATGGGGATGCTTCCAAGGAAAAAGGTTATTAATGAAGTGAGGGCAATCATCGAGCTCATTTAATTCTCAAGTGAAGACAAGCAAAAAAAGAGCAAAAAATCAAATGCCTCACAGACGGTATTATCATAGTGCATTTTAGGAGAAAAGCTCTTCCTCTCCATCCTTATTTAACAACTTTTTCTTCCCCTCGAATCGAAATCTTATTCTCCTGTCTTATGCCTCTGTTCACCAAAGTACACAAAATTTCCCTCGAGTATTAAAAGAAGTGCCTTCATTAAATCCTCTGTGTTCAAATAAAATGTGAAGACCTTCATTTATCTGGTACACTAGTCATCACGTCACTATTGTCATTATCAGCTTTATCATCAAACATTATTACTACCACTACTGCATCTAGCATTTGTGATGCTCCCTTTTAACATCTTCAAACGTTCTTCCCCCAAATAAAAACCTCTTCTTAACTACTCCTACGCAAGCGAAAAAAAACCACTAATGACAAAATGCTTTTTTTCTCTTCCTCCCTCTCTCCATCCGTTTTTTCTCTTGGCTTGGCTATTCTGACTTGGGCAAGTTCATCCAATCATTTTCAAAAGAATAATCATTTCATTCGATTTTCATAGGTTCAATTCATTTCAACGATCGGAGATTCGGAGAGAAAAATATCACTGATGGAAAAAAACATCGTATATTCTTATTCACAGATTCGCAGTTTCATATCTTAAGAGATTCTCGATATATGTAAGACCTTCATATTATTCAGTTCTTGCCTTCGCAGCATGTACTCAAGTTTCTCAAGTAATTCTCTAAAAATTCATCTATCTAGATACACATATCCGTCCTCAATCTTTCACTCTGAAGCATTTTCTCTCCTATTTCTAAGACACCATTTTTCCTCTCGAGGTATCTCCCGTTTCCTCGCTGAATCTCGAGGGCGATGTGGCAAACTGAAGTGAGCCACTCGGGATTTATATGCGCCTTTTCTCCCAAAGGGATTTATTTTTATGAAAGTTGAGTGAGCATTACGCTACACTATTACAGGGAGAACATATCCTTCCAGACAGGAGAAATGGTAAGACATCAGAGCAAGGAGAAGCTTCCAAGCTTTTCTCGCTTCTCGAAAAAGTTTCGGCGTTACATTACATATACGCCATGCAGTAAAGTACTTGCCTTTATGCCTTTCCGCGTGCCGTCATCGGTCTAATTGATTCCGATGAAAATTAGAAAAAGATTTGTCTGCTCAGTTAGCTTTCTCTATATGCCCTGCCTGTCTGGCGAGTACGTGCCATCAAGATTTCTTACTTTCAGAGATTATATCTGCTCGTTCGTCGTATAGAAAGGTATATTACACGGGTTGAAACAATCCATTTTCAACTATTCTCAAAACTTTCTTTTTCTTGAGAAAAATCATATAATTATCGTATACATGTTTCGGATGGTCAGTTAACCGTTAACGTTAATACGTTAACTAAAACTGAGATGAGAACAGGGGCCAGTTTTTACAGACCAACCTGACTATAATAAATTCTTACTGTACATACATGCTTTCGACACTATGACACATGTCCTAAAATTCCTTCTTTAAATTTGATTCCCATTTCCAATATTCTGATCATTACTATTAAAAACTTCGAATTGTCCATTCTACTACTAACCTTTTCATATAATACAGACGATTCAAACAACCTATTTCTTGACTAAATCCAGATGAGACTAAATTTTAACTCCTACACGACTTCGTAGTCTTTCAACAAAAGATTGTCGAACAACGTAATGTGGATCATGTTAGTATTTGTATTGTAATTCACTTACTGTTCCAATGAGCAGGCAGTAGATTCTTAAACATACTTCCAGATTCGCACGCCTCCAAGTAGAAGACCAACTGAAAATGAAATCACACATCCCATCAGCATAACACATCTAAGAAAACCATTCACCCGGAAAAAATATATATTTCTGCTGAAACTTATCATATTTCTCATCTCTCATAAAAAAATTCATCTCATCCTTTGTAATAAAGCAATAAATAATCTGACATTTCCTCCACCTTTCTGATTCAGAAACCCCCATTCAACCCAGAGAAAAAAAGCAAATAAAGTTTTTTCGCTGCCTTTTATTTAAAAAACTGTGAGAAATGAAATAGGTGGTTGATGCTCTTTTAACGAACGTGTATTTCATTTCACCCGACAGATATTACTATCTGGAAGGAGCAGTTATGTTACACTCTCTTCGACTTTTTTTCCTGATATGCTTCCAAATGAAATGGAGAAAAAAGTCTTTTCCCTCGTGTTCTTCTTTTGTGAATACATTCTGAGGATGAAATGAGTGAAAAGTTTTGAGTTAAGAAAGAAAAAAGGGGATCGGATGACACGCTCAGTGTGTGGCATGCATACCTCATATATATTATTATCCATGTGCTAAGGCATCAAGT